>KV459020.1:0-13271 GCA_001662605.1 Pseudogymnoascus sp. 05NY08
CTGCACTTAAAACAGTTGCTAGTGGCAGCTAGAGCAGCAGCTTAGGCACGCCCTGTAATGTCTGGTTTTAGGTAGGTAGGGAACGAGGTCTAGTTGAACAGAGGAACAGTAGAAGTAGTAATAGGTTAGGTTAGTCTTAAGGCTAGTGTAGAGCTCAACTTAGGCTAGTCTATAGACCTTGCTAAGCTTAGCTTTAACACTATAGACAGGAAGCTCAACTCGTTGTTCCTCTAGCGTTCCTAATTAAACGCAGTAAGCTCTTAGACCATAACCTAGTAGTTACCATTCTATTAGTTCTTAATGACTGCTACGTAGCTTTAGAATTGCAGCGTTAGCTTATTCTATATGTACTAAAACCACTCTAATTATAATACTTGTCTAGTAATAGCTGCACTCTAGAAACGGGTCTTAAACTTAGGGAAAAACTTATAAGAGTGGCCCTTCTTGCCTATTTGCATATCATCGAATTCGTTCTAGGCCTATTTAGTCTTGTTACCTATGAGGTAATACGATCCTAATAGGTCCATCATTTCGTTAGCGCTCTAGAACCTATGCGTATTAGATAGGTATTAGGGTTCTAGGTATTTCTTAGCTAGGCTGGTCATAGTTCCCTATATTAACGCTCGTCGTGACACGTTAGTAGGGTAAGGATCCTAGAAACTGATGGTTACAACCACTAAGTCATGACTCCTGCAGAGAGCAATATCGCTTTTCCTATGATGAATTGTCGGGCACAGATGCTTTGGTCTTGTCAAAGCTATACAATGGCTCTAAAGTGGCACTTTTCTGCAGGAAGACCCAGCGCTTGAAAAAGTATGGAAGAGCTTTTGTAAGCTGGTATTTTGCGTGGGTTCGAGTGGGAACAGCGAAGACATAGTCTAGTTCCTCGAGAGCCCCTGCTTTGTTTCTGGGACGAGGAAGAAGATCATGACGAGAGCGATAACGTTGAGGCCACTAAACAAGTGGGAAAATAATTAGTCGAAGTGCAAATCAATTGATTTCAATATCAAACTTGAATACTTACGCGTAGAAACCAAATGTTCCCACAGCATGGAACTTGTCTAGTAGTGTTGGGAATGTGAGAGAGAGGACGTTGGACCAGAAGAAGCAAGTGGCAACGGCCCAGGCCATGCCTACCTCACGATGAGATAGCGGGAAGACCTCAGCTGAATAAGTGAATGGGACAGGACCCTCGCCTGGCGAATAGAATGCTGCGAACAAAAACACGAACAGAGCAACAAGTCCAAGGTGAGCTTTGCTTGACTGAGGGATCAAGGTGCAAAGGCCCGCGGCGAGGAGCGTCCAAGCCATTTGAGGGAACGTCAACAACAGTAACTTTCGTCGGCCAAAAGTGTCGATAGTCCAAATAGCAGGGAATGCGAAGACGAAGTTGACGAGTCCAAATCCGAATGATGCGAGGAGAGCCGTTAGAGTGTCTGCTCCAGCGTCGACAAATACGGTTGACGAATAAAACGCTATAATGTTGATTCCACACATTTGCTGTGCGATCATAACCGTGAATGAGGCCACCGTAGCACGACGAACTCGTGGGATAGTAAAGAGCTCTATGAATCGAGTTACATAATTTCTTGTCCCAATAATCTGCTCCTCTTGGACAAGTTGTACGTGGATGGTATAAAGGTCGCGAGCAGCCTGAAGGGGGGTGTTCCGTAGCATGCGCAATGATTTGTAGGCATCTTGGTAGCGCTTCTTTTTCATAAACCAGCGTGGAGACTCTGTCGCGTGCCGAGGTTAGCTCCATTCTAGGGTACAAGTAAGATGACAGTTACCTGGGCAGAAGAAGATGCCGAGGACCAAAGGCACAGCGGGAATGAAAGCAGAGCCTAATTGAAGCCGCCATGAAATAGCACCAGTGTTGTAGACCGCTAGGTTAGCACAGAAACCAAGGAAAATACCAAATGCGGTCCACATCTGCCAACTCATGACGAGGGCCCCACGAATGCTTGCTGGACAGTTCTCGGCCGCATAGATAGGCACCGTGGGCGCTTTGCAGCCCATTCCGATTCCCATCAGAACACGAGTGACGAGGAGTTGCGGCCACGTCTGAGTAAAGCCCGAACCAATGACAGAGAATAGACAAAAGATTCCATTCATGAAAATCGTCGCGCGTCGTCCAAAGTGGAAGTTTAGGGGGTCCGACATCCAGCATCCTATGATGGCTGCAGCATAGTAAGGCGCCGCGTTGACAAGGCCAACCATCCACGGGTCGATGCCACTTTTCCTGTTAATACCAAAGGCTTGCGGGAAAGACAAGTTGGCCCCGTTAGATCCAGTTTGGTCCCAGCCCCTGCGTAGAGACTTAGATAACTACATATATGATCATGATGATATAACTTACTGCACTGCTGCTCCGACTGAACAAAGAATGATAGTCAGGTAGAGCGCACGAGACTGTCGCCATTTGTGCAGTGTCTCATTGCGTAAAGCTTCTAGCTCAGTTGCATCTAGATCGTCAAGCTGCTCAAAATTCTCAGGGTCTTGGGCGACTAGGGCTCCTTTTCGAAGCAATGGGGCAATTTCTTGCATTCCATACTCTGTGGCAAAATCTTCCACGTCGCGGGCTAAGATTTCGTAGGGAATGCCAGCCAGAGGGTTGTGTATTCTGTCACCGAGCGTTACTACACAGTTTGAGAAACGTTTGAGATTTCGACGTTCACTCACTTCGCATCAGTATTTCTGTTCAAGTCCACCGACCCGCCGACGACATTTTTCTCATGGTCCCTCCTAGCAGGTTAAAAATCAGTACACAACTTAGTATTTGGGGCTGGCTAGTATACTCGTCATAGTGATTGACATGACTGACACAGTCTAAGTCTTTCGACATTTTAAAATGTCGGTCTCGTCCGCGACGCGGAGTGATCTTAGAAAATCGAATTTGAGAAGATGATTTGGATAAGGGAGGATGCTTGAAAATCTCTGAGCTCGCCCGTAACGAAGCACGGGGAATAGGGGCATTTTGTAGCCCGCAAAGGGAGATTGCAAGTCTTTACGAGTCAAGATCTTACTGCGGTGATGTGATCTGGGCCAAATGTGAGGAGTCTGGACTGGGGTAGCGCTTCTAACATGCGGTTCATGAAGTTTATTGGAAGCCTCCTGGAAAGCGGATGACAGGGAGACTAGAGTTAAAGAGAAAGAGGCAGCTTGAAATGTTGATCGGATCCAAAGGCTAAGCAATTTTTAGGGCTGGCTCTGAACCCCTGACTAGTTAAAGTCTCTTATACTTGTTCCGCAGACTTACCTAGACTCATCATTGGCTCCAACCGGTTCCGAAAGCTTGCACCGGAACCGATGTCGGCCCCGCCCGCGCTGACTCCTCATTGTGGACTTGCCCGAAGACCCTGATTATAGAACTGATCATACATGAGACTTTTGTTATTTCAAAGATATCAAAGCTTATCCGGGAGAATTCATGTATGGGTCGGCCGTCCATATCTGCACTGCGATATGTCATCGTATATAGATAACTTACCAAAATTCCAAATTAAGATAGCTATATATCCGCACATATATATACACAAAAGCTGACTTACCCCGCCGCTTAAACTTGCTCCTGTGACCGCCTATAATTGCTGTAGGCCGGCATCGAGCGTGGACTGCCGTGTTGAACGACTGTGGTGCACTATGGATCTGACAGATCGCGGCCTTTCCTGCGACCGCCTAGGGTTAACGGGCTATTGCGGGACCATCTATTACCACCACTCTACCAATTTGAACGGCTCGATGGTAATGCAAGGAGAATCAGGGGGGTTAGGCGGAGAATTACCGCCAGAATAATTATCCGGAGGTAACGAATGTCGCACAAGCGGCTCTTGGAAGCTGTTCAAAATGTGTATGGTGCATATATAAAGTTGGCTTGCGGAGCTCTCAAGGAGCTGATAGATGATATACGCACAAATGCAGGTAGTAATTGGACGCATGTGTTATACACAAGGCACCGAGACTCGTGCGTGAATCCACAGGGCTGTAAGTCAACGTATTTCATTCGGTAGTAATTTTCATTATGCACGCGGCAGTCTTGGAAATGGGTACTACCAATGCTTTATCGTATGATCCGTCGCAATAGATCAATCTCGATGGCACTTCTTGTACACCTGCCAAGCCCAAACCCATGGCCAGCATCTATCGCTGTCTATTAATGAACTTCAGTGCAACAGCAAGCTGCAGTTGAAAGGAGGGTGACTGAACCACCAAGACCAGCTGCACGACCGCTGGACGCTGACTGGTCAATTAAATTTATACGGTAGCCTATTCAAGTTAGCCAAGGTACTAGCTCTATACCTCATCTGCCGAAGATCACACGAAAAACGTTGTGCATCTGCGCCATACTACTTGTGGTTATAATGATTACGGAATCGTGAATATGAAACCTAAATTATGGAATCAGAGTAGATCCTTTCTACCCAGTAGGCAATACTGAGATGCAGCCAACGGAAATGCAAGGCGGGCCCAAGGAGGATTCGCGCGGGATTTGATCCTATCCGAGAAACGGCCCCGACCTCTATCGGGAAGGCGCGGTGAAGGTAAGATAGTACGTAGCGCTGATGTAACTTTCAGATGACGATGTCTCTGAGGTGAGGCAGGTCTTACTGTGTTTTACGAGTAAATACAGTAAAGTCGATTGAAAAGGTACAGTGCGACCTGCGTATATTTACCTTGGGTGGACTGGAATGGCCAGGGGTTGGGGGTTGGGGGTTGAATGCAACGAACGCCCGGTATAGGCGACGATTCGACAACTCGTCCACTCTTCTTCTTCACTTCGCCACAACCAGTCTCCAATAAACTTGCTCGTTTAAGCTCTGAATAATGTAGGTGGAGCCCGCCAAGTAAAGTCATGCGCGTGGGATTGGATTTTGAACGGGGATTCTGACAGAGCTCGTACTTCTAGATCAATCATTGTGCACAAATGTTAGGGTCCCATGTCCAAATCCACCTTACAAACATCACTTTCATGAATCTACCTCCGTACAACCAACGTCAGCTAATTATGGGCTAGCCAAGACGCTGCTGTTCCTACTAGGATGGTATAAATGGAAAGGGAAGCCACAAAAGCTAAGAAACTCAACCTTCGCCACTTGCACCAGCAATATACCACCAAAGTGATTATTTTACTCGGTTGTCGTATGCTTCAGCCGATGCCTTTGAGCCAAATTGTGCTGCTGGCAATCAGCGCACTGCCACTCACATCTGCGGTGTCATGTCCATATATTGGCGGTAATGGTGCCCGCGACAATGCCCCGCGTATTCCGCACCCCGAGTCAACTGTGGAGCCCAGATCCAGCCCCGAGGACCCTGGCTTTGGAAGATGCTCAAGGAAAAGCAAAGTTGCTGGCGGCGGTACTAGAAGTGAAGACTGGTGGCCGTGCGACCTTAGCCTGGCGGTGCTGCGTCAGAATGGAGAGAGCTCAAACCCCTGGGATGCTAAATTTAACTATGCTACTGAGTTTGCAAAGTTGGATGGTATGTAATTAGCACTGCTAGGCGCATTGAATTTTATACACGTTGGGAAGCGTATATACTAACAACGCTTTGTAGTGTCCCAACTCAAAAAGGACCTCACAGAGCTACAGACAAACTCCCAGAGTTGGTGGCCGGCTGACTTTGGCAACTATGGTCCTTTTCTCATCCGTCTATCATGGCACAATGCTGGCACTTATAGAAGTGAGGATGGCCGCGGAGGAGCTGGTATGGGACAGCAAAGATTTGCCCCTCTCAATAGCTGGCCTGATAACGCCGGTCTTGACAAAGCTCGCCGCTTGCTATGTAAGCCCACGGCGATGTTGAACCCCCGCCCATGGGGTAAATCAGATGAGAAAAGGCTAACCACCCATATTTAGGGCCTATCAAACAGAAGTATGGCCGCAAGCTCTCATGGGCTGATCTAATGGTGTTCGCTGGTAACACGGCCATGGAAAACATGGGCTTCCCTACATATGGCTTTGCCTTCGGTCGGGAAGATACATGGCAATCGGATGAGGGAATCTACTGGGGCTCTGAGCAAGAGTTTTTCCCTAGCCCCAATAGCAACAAGGAGCGCTATAACGGAAGTACCGATATCCATGGGCGAGCAGGGAATCTCGAGAAGCCACTCGGTGCGGCGAATATGGGACTCATTTACGTTGACCCAAGAGGCCCGAATGGCACGCCCGACCCAAAAGCATCCGCTCTCGATATCCGCGTGACTTTCGGTCGCATGGGAATGGATGATGAAGAGACTGTTGCACTTATTGCTGGAGGTCACGCCTTTGGAAAGACCCATGGTGCTGTGTCGGGGGATTTCATCGGCCCTGAGCCCAACGCTGCTGGGATTGAGAATCAGGGTCTGGGATGGAAGAATAGCTTTAACACTGGTGCGGGTAACAATAGTTATACCAGTGGTCTTGAAGTTATTTGGTCCAAAACCCCTACCAAGTGGGCCAATGGTAAGTCCGACGTTTCTTGTTTGCTGGATAGAGAGCTGTATTGATATCTAACCTAACAGAATTCCTGGGTTCTTTGATTCACAACAACTGGACCCTTGTTATGAGTCCAGATGGTGCGCCTCAGTGGGAAGCTGTAAATGCCAATGCTTCTTACCCCGACGCATTTATCGCCGGAAAGCTTCACAAGCCTACGATGCTCACGAGCGATCTCGGTCTTATCCATGATCCTATATACAACAATATCTCCAAAACATTCCTCAACGACTTCGATTATTTTACGGAGAAGTTCGCCATGGCTTGGTGTATGCTACCCCCAGCCCCGACCTTTGACAATCGTTGATTTTTACTGACCCTTACCACAGACAAGCTTCTTCATCGTGATATGGGCCCCATTTCGCGTTATCTTGGGTCAGAGGTCCCTAAGGATGAGCATCTTATCTGGCAGGACCCTCTCCCTACCGCGAGCTACAAGATAATCGACGATGCGGACGTGAAACAGCTGAAACAAGATATTCTCCGTGCACCGAACGTAAACATCTCTAACCTGGTAACTACTGCTTGGGGGTCTGCTTCAACCTTCCGTATCTCGGACAAGCGTGGTGGTGCCAACGGAGCCCGAATTGCCCTGCAACCTCAGCGATCCTTCGCAGTTAATAACCCTGAACACCTGGCGGTTGTCCTGAAATCTGTAAGTAGCGGATGCACCTCTACCTCGAATGGACGAACCTGTAGCTAATACCAAATACTTGTAGCTGCAAGGAGTTAAAGACAAGTTCAACTCTGCCAACAAAAAAAAGCAGGTCTCCCTAGCTGACCTCATCGTTTTGGGGGGTACTGCTGCTGTGGAAAAAGCTGCCGCAAATGCCGGCACAGCTATCAAGGTGCCTTTTACCCCTGGCCGTGTCGACACTACTCAGGATCTGACTGATATCGAAACCTTTGCTTATCGTAAGTCTCTGGCTCATGTTACACTCAACTACCCATTTTAAAATACGTGGGCGTGGCTAATTTTCTTTATCGCAGTCGAGCCTCGCACGGATGCCTTCCGCAATTACGGCCACGGAACTTCTCGCTCGCTCACCGAGGAGTTGATGGTCTCCAGAGCAGCACTTCTTACGCTCAGTATCCCTGAGATGACAGTCCTTGTTGGCGGTATGCGTGCACTTGGTGCAAACTACGACGGTTCAGCCTTCGGCATTCTCACAGATCGCCCTGGCCAGCTGACCAACGACTTTTTTACCAACCTATTGGATGCATCCACCGTTTGGTCGCCCGTTGCTGATACCAACGAGGAGAAGTTTGAAGGCAAAGACCTGTCCACTGGCAGCTCGAAGTACGAGGCCACGCGTGCTGACCTCATCTTTGGTTCACATGCTGAGCTCCGTGCGGTGGCGGAGGTGTATGGTTCTGGCGACGCGCAGGATAAGTTTGTCAATGACTTTGCACGGGCTTGGGTCAAGGTCATGAATTTGGATCGCTACGATCTCAAGTGATTGGCATAGAAGAACGAGGGCCGAACCAGAGTGTCAGAGAATGAGAGGCTATGAGTAATATAATCCTACAGGATTCAAAGGATCCTGAATATATAACTAGATATTGATTTAACTGAATTCACCGGGTCATTCTTGAGAAAAATAATTCGCTCCCTGCCAATTTTTCTTACGGGCGCTGGTGTCTCTGGACCCTAGTCTTTGCAATTCGGCTCACGAGCCTCAGAACTTCACTCGCATCTAAAGTCTCCTTTGAGATCTTATTGGCCGTAAAAGCATGCGTCACTAACTGTCCTCGCTATCTCGACAAACCAGGCGTTTCCAAGTTTAAACCTGCGTTCATCGCCTCACCTTTTTGACGATGTATCGCAAATGCATCCTCTACTCAGCACAGGAATTAGTCATATCAGCTTGTGAAGGTGTTCTCACATCAGCAACTCCGACAGACATCTAGCATTAGCAATCCATAACGTTGTACTGTTACACCGAGTATCTCATCTCGAATAACCATACATGCCGCTGTTTAAATATTCTGTGCTTTGGCGCGAGCTATTGATGCGTCAATTATTGCGTTGGTTTGATTTTGGTATGAGAGTCGGGCTCCATCCTTGCCGTTGAAATAAGCTGTCAGCTAGCTCCCTCCAGTATCAATTGACCCACCGACGCCACGAGCGGTGGAAAGTGGGGGGTACGGCACGAAAGGTGCCTCCCGAAGTAGAACACGATTTCAATGCATCCTCAACGGAACGGTAGCTGGGATTAACCCCTAGTGTACACAATTCTAGCACGTATATACCTATTAGAAAACATAATGGGGCTTGGGTAGAGCACGTAGGTCAGAGCCTCGGCAAGCTGGGCCGCAAAAATTTCGTCAGTTGAGGCTTAAACGTGACTGGCTGCACGTAAAACTGTATTGGTTATAGTTTTCGCTCATATACTATAGAAGCACCATTCACTCAGAATTTTGAAAGGGTATCATACATCACCTGAATTGAAAAGTAGGTGCGGATGGTTGTGGTATGGTCGTTCTTTCCGTTTGTTGTAAAGGTTCGGTTTCCTATAGTGGCTACACCTTGACCGTCCATGATTTGTAACTAAGTTCAGCCAGTCTGTTTGTTATTGGCGTCGCGCTCCACTCATCCAGTGTGAACATTGCACACACCGTGCTAGATTCGAGCCAACAACAGCCAGAGGTTAGAGAAGTTCTTATATCCGTTCCAACTACATTCTCGACACAGCATATCGTCGGGGGCAAGGATTCTCTTAGTCAAGCCTGGCATTCATGAGCTCTAGTTGATTGCAGTGAGGCTCTCGGTACTATTCACTGCCCGGTTTGGCGCTGTGAATTGTCGACAATGGTAAAAGTGAGCATGGGCTACTTCTGTATTAGACCCAGAGTACGAGCAAACGTTTTCTCTCGGGCAATCTCTCTTGGGTAATCTCGGTGTGGTCTTCACCCGAGGAGTAGCTTAGAGAAAGAAGAAATGGCCCAAGGAGGAGAGGGATTAGCCTTCGGCTACAGCATGAACTCTCTAAAAGGCGCCTCCTGTGGCTATATCAAATTACCAATCAATCAACCACCCCCTGCCTACTTATGGAAGAGTCGCACCCACCGGAGTATATCGTAACCAACCATCACTCACAATTCCAGATTCTATATCACGTGTAGGTGATGTTTTCTATTTCTAGTCGGCCCGGTTCCGGGTCAAGACCTCAGCGGATATTTGGCCGCCCCATGGTTTACATCGAATATGACTGACAATTCACACGCTTCACCTACAAACCCCACTCTGCATGACCTACACGGCAATTGCAGAGTGACATGGCGCCAACGCCACGTACATTTCAGAGAATAGGTTCTCTTTTCGTTGTGGTTCAATTCAGGCTGAATATAGTCGGTCCACCGGTACTATTTAGGCTATTAGCGGAGCCGAGCGAAACGGGTTTACTAAACGGCTGATCATGGCCAAGCTGCGGTAGGCTTGCTTTTAGCACCCCGCCATTCGAGCACCCCCAACAGGTTCCCCGCATGAACCCTTGCTAGCTCTCAGAGCTCTTCTGCCAAAACCAACATTTTTGGGCCATATGTGGATTACTAGCTATGCTCTGGGTAATGAAGCCTCTCCTGATACGAAATGATATTACTTGCTCCGGCAGTAATCACTGCCCATCATCTGCATTAGCCGTCGGGTTATTTGGTGCATGTCGCTTGCCACGTTCTTCATATTTATCATTTGCATCTTTCCACACCTGTCGCTTTCTTTCCTTCAGCCTCCACGCTCTAGAACTTCTCCGTCCAGAATCTATCTTCCGAGAGCTTTCCGGTCTCTACTTTCACTCAAACTTCGGAATACCTCAATTATAGGCTCTGCTGTAAGTTGCTGTCAAGATGGTTTCAGGCGGTGGTGCCGCGGTTTACGATGTCGCACTCAGGCGGCGTGAGGCCCTCATGGGAAGCAGTGGACCTCTCGCAATTGTCAAGAACTTCAAAGTGTTTACCATAGCTCTGTTTGCTTGTATTGGAGGACTCTTGTACGGTTACAACCAGGGGGTTTTCTCTGGAGTGCTGGCCATGTCGAACTTCAAACAGCGTAAGTCAATACTAGCTGGCCGCGACGAAGCGACAAAGGAAGCTGACGCAGTACAGACATGGGCGAGTACGATAACGACCTCGAGAAAGATGCATCGAAGAAGGGATGGTTGACTTCAATTCTTGAACTTGGAGCCTGGCTCGGCACTCTGCTAAGTGGTCAGTCCATACTCATCGCGACTCGCAAGGTCGGATTACAATCGTTAGCTAACTAATCTCAGGTTTTATCGCGGAATCTCTCTCAAGAAAATACAGTATTATCGTTGCAACTACTGTTTTCATTCTTGGCGTAATCATCCAAGCCACGGCCGTTACTGCTGGCCACAACTCTATTCTGGCTGGCCGATTCATCACGTAAGTGGCGTCCTGTCGTTATTTATGTAACTAGGGTTATTCGTGAAAAGCTAACAATGTTCTTAGTGGAATGGGTGTTGGATCCCTCTCCATGATTGTTCCCATGTACAACGCCGAGGTTGCGCCTCCCGAAGTGCGCGGCTCGCTCATTGCACTGCAGCAACTCGCCATCTGCTTTGGCATCATGATATCGTTCTGGATTGACTATGGCACAAACTTCATGGGTGGAACTGGCGAATCCCAGTCGAAGGGCGCATGGCTCATACCTATCTGTTTGCAGCTTTTCCCAGCGATCGTGCTCTTGGTCGGAATGACGTTCATGCCGTTCTCTCCGCGTTGGTTGGTCCACCATAACCGCGAGGACGAGGCTAGGTCTGTCCTCGCCAGTCTCCGTGGCCTCGAGGAAGATCATGAGTTGGTTGAGATTGAGTTCTTAGAAATCAAGGCGCAGAGTTTGTTCGAGAAGCGTACTACCGCAGAGCATTTCCCTCACCTCCGGGAGCTGACACCCATGAACACTTTCAAGCTGCAATTTGTCGCAATCGGGTCTCTCTTCAAGACGAAGGCTATGTTCAAGCGTGTCATTGTTGCGACTGTTACTATG
The DNA here is from genome assembly GCA_001662605.1 of Pseudogymnoascus sp. 05NY08. Taxonomy (NCBI): domain Eukaryota; kingdom Fungi; phylum Ascomycota; class Leotiomycetes; order Thelebolales; family Thelebolaceae; genus Pseudogymnoascus; species Pseudogymnoascus sp. 05NY08. Next base: position 11,479 of record KV459020.1, read on the forward strand.
TAGGTTTTACTTCCACTTGGCGTGTTTCTGGTGTGTGAATTTGTTGGGTTTCCATACTCGTAAAGCTTTACCTCCAGAGTCAGAACCAGTCGTCGATATACCCATCCATACCCGCGCCACCACTTTTAGAGCAAGCACTGATACTTCTCAATAGGTTCTTCCAACAGTGGACTGGTATCAATGCAATCCTATACTACGCCCCCACCATTTTCAAAGACCTTGGGCTCACCAGTGTCACCGTTTCGCTCCTCGCAACCGGCGTTGTCGGCATCGTCATGTTCATCGCCACCATCCCCTCTGTCCTCTACATCGACCGAGTCGGCCGCAAGCCCGTTCTCACCATCGGTGCCATCGGCATGGCAACCTGTCATATCATCATCGCTGCTATCGTCGCCACTTACCGCGATTCTTGGGACACGCACCGGGCTGCCGGCTGGGCTGCTGTCGCTATGGTCTGGTATGCATCCCCCTACTTCTCTAAACTCCCTGGGGCAAAGCAAGCTAACAACATACTAGGTTGTTTGTTATTCACTTCGGATACTCGTGGGGGCCCTGCGCCTGGATCATCGTTGCTGAGATCTGGCCGCTCTCTAATCGCCCATACGGTATTGCGCTTGGAGCGTCGAGCAATTGGATGAATAACTTCATCGTCGGACAGGTGACTCCCAGCATGCTTTCCAGCATTTCATACGGGACGTACATCCTCTTCGGGCTTCTGACATACATGGGCGCTGCGTTCATCTGGTTTTATGTCCCGGAGACGAAGCGACTGACCCTCGAGGAAATGGATGTCATCTTCGGTTCGCCGGGCACGGCCCAGGCGGATAATGAGCGTATCGAGGAGATTAATCGTGAGATTGGCTTGGACCGTATTTTGAGGGAGAGCGGGAGTCCGGCGGAGAATGTTAGCGACGAGAAGCTCCATGAGGCGAGTGGAGAGAGTGATGTGAAGGAGAAGGCTACTTAAGATGGGAGAAAGGGCCTGATATTTTGGCATACCGGGGCCATGTTTTGCACTTCTATTAAGTACAATCAAATTGAGTTCGCTGTCTCTTTGAGAAGTTTCAACAGTAGAAAAATCTTACGGTTCCCGTCTCCATGGATTATAATAGACACTGTACACTAGCAGCCGACTTTCTCAAGGTTGCTAGTGCGTTGTTTTCAAAGTAGTCAATACGTGCCGTATAATTTAAAGGCCATTCGTGAAATAATAGCTGTTGGTTTGCAGCTAGGAAATGGGACCGTTTGTCGTAGTAAAAAGACGAGAACCCGTATGCCCTTGCATCTTATTTCGCCCTAAGGCTAACGTTTAAGATATGCAAACTTAACGTATCAGCACTAGATGATCTCTGACCCGTCTAAATTTCTCTGCAAATCCTCTAAGTTAATCTTCCACTGTGTACTTCTATATAATATCGAGTCAACTAATGGCGTGGAGGAAGCATCTCGCTAAGCAGAGAGCGGTTCTTTTTCAGCTTGATTATCAGCAGAGTGAAAATCTTGAATTTTGAATACAATTTATCTTATCTGATAGTATATAACTGTATTCAAATGTCGTTGTGGAACTTCGGGGGAGTCTGCCATGAACTACTCCTCCACTTTTCACCATAGAATTTCCACGCGAACATTGGAATGAGTAGCACTGCATTTATCAGCGCAAAGACGAGCCAAGCGTACTGATACTGAATTGCGGTACCAAGTGGAATTCTATGTTAAAAGTAAGCATAGTAAAAAGGGATATATTGGTTAAAAATGCGTACGCGTAAAAGGATATGTTCCGGCCCAACCATGAA
>KV459021.1:0-13147 GCA_001662605.1 Pseudogymnoascus sp. 05NY08
AACCTAGAAGTTGGTGGTTCGGCCGGCCAGTTGGCCAACTGACCGGCCAGTTGGCCAACCAGTATAGTTGGTGGTTGGGCCGGAACATATGTAATAGCTTTCGGGGCTACGGCAAAGTGAAGGCTATAGCCCTATAAAATTCAACAAGTTGGTTTGCGCTTAGGAAATCACGGCTGCAGGATGAGGTTAAATTGCGGTATGTAGGCCCGGCATGTGAGTCTATCATGTGATAGGCTGATTAATTTCGATTGACTACCCACATCCCCACCGCGGAAGTTCTCCGCGGTGCCAATATTCTCACACAATCTTTCCCCAATAAAACGGCAATACCCCGGGATAGGAAAACAGATCCTCTGTTCAGAAATGGGGTATTCCGAATTTCCAGCCAGCCTTCGAAGTTAACTGTATCTTCAAACACTACGGACCCAAGGTGGGTATACGTCCAATAAAGTCCATTTCCGTGCTTGTACTCTACCTCCACACTCCATTTTCCTCCGCCTCCACAACTCCATTTTCCTCCGCCTCCACAACTCCATTTTCCTCCGCCTCCATACTCCATCTTCCCCTCACAACTCTCCACAGTCTATCCCCTCCCCCCCATTTCCAACTTGTGAGTGCGGAAAGCAGAGAGACCTTTCCAATGTCGTGCATAAAATTCTCGTTTCTCCTTATAAAATCTTCCTCCCGTCAGTTGTCATATTCCTGCTCCCCCATTCCTCTCCTGTCTTGTGAAAAGACCCTAACTTCTACTTTTCTTATCTTGTCCTTTCTCTCGTTGTTCCCTTTCTCTCTTGGAGTTCTTGACAACCTCTAAACGCCTCGTCAATGGAGGAAGCCCGCCAAACACCCTGCCCTGAGGGCAAGGAGATGATCCATACCCATAACGAAAACGTCCCCCAAACATGCGGCTCTTACATTAGCGAAGAGCTCAAAGCATACATTATGCAACGACACGGCACTCTAGAGCTTGACCCTCTCCCTTCCTCTTTACCACAAGACCCCCTTAATTGGCCGCTGTGGATGAAGAACATGAACATATTAATGGTCGCTTTCCACACCATGATGGTAACCTTCTCCGCTGCCGCCATCATCCCCGCCTCCTCCGTTTTCGCCGAAAAGTACAGCATCTCTGTCCACCAAGCCTCCTATCTGACATCTGTCCAAGTTAATCCCCCTCAATACATCACACATCTCATCCTAACCACTCCAGATCCTCACAATGGGTATCTTCCCCCAAATCTGGGCACCTATCGCCGTCCGCTTCGGCCGTAAACCCATATTCCTCGTCTCCGTCCTAGGCGCCTGCATCTGCAACATCGGCGGCTGCTTTTGCCACACCTACGCCACCCAAATGGTAACCCGTATCCTCAACACAATCTTCATATGTCCTCCCCTTGGTATCGGTAGCGGCGTTGTCACCGACATCTTCTTCCGCCACGAGCGTGCCCAAAAGATGGGATGGTGGACCCTGATGACCACCATCGGCACACCCCTCGGCCCTTTCCTCTACGGCTTCCTCATCCAGCGCGCGCCCTACCAATGGATGTTCGGTATCTTCGCCATCGTCAATTTCTGCCAATTCCTAGGCTATCTCTTCCTCGGATCCGAAACCATGGGCTTCCGAACCCCCGCCTCTTCTACTAGCACCTCCACCTCGACAAGCCCAGCTCCCACCATCAAAGCCGCCAAGTCTGCCTCATGGGCTGATTCCTTCAAAATCCGCCGTATCAACCCCGCCCCCTTCACTCTCACATCCTTCCTCTCATACCTCAACCTCGCCCAGCACCCCTCCGTCCTCATCCCAGCCGTCGCATACGCACTCGTCTTCTGCTACGCCAACATCGCAATCATCGTCATGATGCCCCTTGCCGTCGGCGAGAAATTTCACCTCGACGCCCAAGGTGTTGGCCTCCAATACCTCGCCATCATCATCGGCTCCATCCTCGGCGAGCAGTGCTCCGGCCCCGCCTCCGATTGGTTCCTAGCCCGCTACTCCGCGCACGCCGGCGTCCGCGTCGCCGCCCAGCGCCTCTGGCTCTCCTACCCCGGCTTCGCCACCGTAGTCGCCGGCCTCGTCGTGTGGGGCGTGCAGCTACAGAACGCGGAGGATGGCGTGTGGAATGTCACGCCTATGGTGGGGGCGGCAATTGCGTCGTTCGGGAATCAGATTATCACTACGACGCTAATCACGTATGCTGTCGATAGCTGTCCTTTGAGGTCGTCAGAGGTGGGACTCTTTATTAATCTGCTGCGACAGATCTGGGGGTTCATTGGGCCGTTTTATATCCCAATTATGTTCCAGACTCTTGATTTCGCAGCTACGGCGGGAGTGTACTGTGCCATTATTGCCGTGGCGGGGTGTATCCCTGTCGCTGTTTTACATTGGTTAAATAGAACCCGAAAGGTCGCTAGGGAGGATGATATAAGAGTATAAACACCTATAGCGAATAGAGATAGCATTAGAAATACTATAAATACCAAAGTGTTTAGAGTTTTATACCTTTCCCTAATCTGATTCTACAGAGCAAAAGGTGCAAGACACGAAAGGCGAGTCTTTAAACTATGTGAGTAAAAAGGCAAAGTATGGGGATAAGAAGGGAGAAGAGGGGAATTAAGGACCTACATTAGGTGTTATAGATGAAAAGTGATAAATGTAAGAATCAGGCATAATCAGGCACTAACATCCTGGAACCTGTATTTCAGGGCTTGGAAACATGGCTCTGACTTATAGCTTACAAATGGAAAAATTATCCTAAAAATAGGGGCCCTTGATATGGTGCGAAGCCAAGACGGCTAAACTTCGTTGTTGATACGAAAATGACGCGAAACTGATTCAAAAATGTTGCTTCGCCTCACTCACCCCGCTCACCCCACTCACCCAGCTCAGCCCGCTCACCCCTCGCCTCACCCTTCAGGCGGCAAGGGGCCACGATTCCACGCTATACCTATTAGCACAATTGAGACTATTAGCCAGAGGATACGCAAGCTTGTGTATGGCAGAGCGGACGGGATGCCCAATTCTCTTGAGTCTATGGTCGTATGTATTCATTCCTCTCACGACAGTATATATATCCGCCAACGACCCGCCCCATCCCCTCTATCATCATCAATCCTCTTCCACGCCCACACCCCCCCTTTCCTAATCCTCCAGACACCTAATCCAACCCCGGCCCCAACGCAACAACACTAAACCTCAACTCGCCCTCCTCCCTCCCCACAAACCTCCTCGGTCCCATCTCCAGTGCCTTCTCCCCCAGGGCATCCTCACCATCCCCCACTTCCCCCCTACAAATCGGGCCCTTCCTCCTCCCATCCAATTCCCACAGCTTTCCATTCACGACGACAAAGGTGACGAAGTGAAGCTCCACGACGTCGTCTGCAGGCGGGGCGGCGGTGTCGCCTTGTTGTGCGGAGGTGGAGTGTGCGGCTTCCAGGGCGGGGGAGTTGTAGAGTAATTCCGCGCGTTCGGTGGGAGCGAGGGGTGTTGCTTCCTTTAGTAGCTTGCCGAGGGTTGAGTCGGGGTCTGGGTGAGGGTTTGGTTAGCTTGCGTCCTGATCTAGATCCCTGATGTAGCTCCCCAATCCAGCAGCAGGTCCACCTGGAGCTGGGATGGGGGGGGGAGGGGGGGAAACAAAAAAAAAAAAAAGGGAATCAGCGCAGGACGGTGGACTCACCAACGAACTCCCTCGCACTCCCATTCCCCGCCGCATGCAGCAGCGCCATAAGTCCACAACTATTCCGAATAGTCTGTCTAAACCACAACACCCCTCCCCCCTCTCCCCCCACTTCCCCAAGCTTCCCCCCCCCAGCATCACTCGCAAACCCCCTCCCCCCATACTCCTCCAACCCCCCATCCTCCTCCCTCCGATACCGTTCATACCCCTCACTAACCGGAAACACCAACAACAACGCACTAGCCGGTCGCGGTACGAAAGCCAGCATCTCAGGGTCGGAGAGGGAGAAGACGTCGTGTAAGGACAAAGAGGGGGAGAGACCCAGATTGTGCAGGAGGTGTGTCATTACTTGGGGGTTATTTTCTGGGCGGGGGCGGGGGCGTTAGTTGGGTGTGTTCTGGGTTTGGTGAGGATGGGGGAAGAGGGGGGAGGTAGGACGGACCTAGGGGGACGAAGGTTTTTCGTTTTGTTTCTGTGGCTGGGGAGGTGGAGGTCGCGGGCGTGATGATGGTGGGGGTTGTATCGGGCATTTTTGCGGTGGGGGTGGGGGTGGTGGTTTGGTGGAGGTTAAGATGATAGATAGTCCGAAGAGTTGAGGCTGAGGTTGTTTGATGGTCTATGGTGAAGTGATGTGAGATGAAGTTTGTTCAGATTGGTTTGTAAGTGAATTTGTTTTGGTGGATTGTTGAAGGCTGTCTGTCTGTCTGCCTGGGTGGATGGATGGATAGATACAAGCCTCGGACCAGCACCCCGCGTCGGGGCGGGATAATTATTTTCCGTCTATGACGACAGCGCTGGGTGCGTTTGGCATGATAAATTATCACAACCGCAGGCACGCATTTGCACTGAACCACAACACAAAAACATAAAACAGTTATTACACAGGAGGCAATCAATACAAGGAAAACACACTATATTTTTTATTTCAAAAATTAAGACACTAACCCTGTACATCCCCCTCCCCCACGAATCCGTAAAAGATTTCAAATTCCATGAAAAAGAAAGGAAAGGGTATTCGAATCCCACCCCAATGCCATTAACCACATCCCATCCATCTCCCCCACCTATCTCAAAACACCTAAATCAACACAACTCATCCACATTACACGCGAGAACGCTCCTTATCTAATAATAAGTCTTCTCCTCCCAAATCGGCGGCCTAGCCCCCTCCTCCTTCTCCGCAACCCAGTACACAGCTCCCTTCTCATCCAGCGCCGCGCCCTCATCCGTAATCGGGATCACCTTCGCCGTATGCGCAATCTCCTGTCTCGAGATCCCCATCTCATCCCTCGGAATCCACAACAACGGCGTCTCGCTCTTCACACTAGGAGGCAGGTACGCGTCGCGCTCGACTTCAGGACTGTAGTTTGAGACAGAGCCAGCGACGTCGTGGGGGACGAGACGGCGCAGAGTCGCGTAGTCGGCGTAGATGTGGGGTTTCAGGAATTTCGTCAGGATGTTCGGCTTAGCGTGCGGTGCAGCGGGGACGGCCGCGACGGTCTTCTCGCCTGTTGCCTCTGAGGCCGGGCGAGCGGGGTTAGCGGAAGCGGCGCCGGCCTCGAGGGATTTCTCGCCGTTCTGGCCAGCGAGGACGCCGGGGGTGGCGGTGCTGGTTGCGGATTCGAGGGCGAGGAGCTCCTCCTCTGCCTCGAGGGATTTAGGGAGGTTGTACAAAAGCGGGTCCAGGGCGGAGTTCATGGCGATGTGGAAGAGGACTGTGCCGACGAGGGCGACGACCATGAGGATGATTGGGCCGATGGCGGCGGAGATACCGAAGAGGCCGATCATGCAGATTTCGGCGAGGTAGACGCCGGTGAGGAGGTGCTGGAGGGCGCGGGGGTAGATGAGGCCTTTGGTGTCGATGGTGTTGTCGGTTACGAAGAGGATGTTGTAGCGGTAGGCGAGGTAGAAGAGGGTGATTCCTACGGTGGCGAAGCCCATGACGAGGGGAGCGATCAGGGAGTAGGTGATGGCTGTGTAAGAGTTAGTTGGGGGGCTTGAGAATGGGGATAAAAGGGGGCTTACCGATAACAGCAATGTTGGAGTAGACGGGGAGAATGCTACCCCATGACATAGCGCTCAGGGTGGTCCACTTGGCGTACATGGATCTCGGGGTTGAGGTGAGGTACTTGTACAGGAGCCCGAAGATGAAGAAGCCAACAACCTGGGAGACGACGCCGGAGGCGATAGTCAGACCCTGCAGGATGAAGTATGAGATATAGAAGTTAGACGCGAGAGGAAGCTTCTCTGCCAGGAGACTGGTGACGGAGCCGGGGTTGTTTGCGATCTGCTGGGCAACGGACGAGGCGGCAGAGCCGATGGTGACAACGAGGAAGACCTGGACGACCTGGAAGGCGAAGTAGGCGTTCTGGGTGAACAGCTCGACGCGCGCGAGGGTGGGCTCTCCGGAGACCTTGGCGAGGATGCGCATGATTATCGGGACGAGGGACATGAGGATGGAGAGAAGGACAGATGGCAGGAGACCCGAGACAACACCCATGATCTTGTTTGGGATCTTGTTGAGCCAGGTGAGCCACGACAGAGTAGCGAGTTGCGGGACGTTGGAGATGAGACCGACAGCCGCGACGGGGATGGCCCAGAAGATGATGAGGGCAGCGATGAAAGCCTGGACCGCGTAACGACGGACGACCTTCTGCCACCAGGAGATGCGGAGGGAGCTCCAGACGATCTCGTTGGGGTGCATTCCGATGTAGCGGGGGGACATGTGCAGGGCCTGGTGGTGGGACAGGGACTGGTATGCGGACTGGGCGGCGGACTGGGTGAGGAACTCAATGAAGACGGCGTTGACGGGCTTGTCGGCACCGACCTTGTACTTCTCGCGCGCGACCTCGGTGTCGGGGATCAGCTTCTCGAGCTTCTCGCGGCACCAGTTGATGGAGTCGACCTTGGAGCCGAAGAGACCGAGGAGACCGGTGCGGTGGGTTGGGCGCTTCTTGGCTGGGAGCCAGCGGGCGGCGATGGATCCGGACTCGGAGTCGGCGGTGGCGACAACGGGCTCCTCGTCGTTGGAGGAACCGCTCTTCTTGGCGGCCTTGAGGCGCTCCTTGTTGGCGAGCTTGATGAGCTTGGTCTCGGCACCCTCGAGTCTGAAGGCGGTCTTGTCGCGCTCCTCGACGAGCTTGTCGAGCTCCTTGGTGTCGCGGGTGATCCAGACGTGCTTGACCTCGTCGCCAAAGACCTTGCGGAGCTTAGCCTCGTCGAGGTAGACTTCGGGGACGGAGGTGAAGAGCACGGTGCGGGAGGAGATGCGGTTCGCGTAGACGGGCGACAGGAGGAAGGCCTGGCGCAGGTTGATGTAGAAGATGCTCTCGCGGCAGACCATGAGCTGGACAAAGGCGAAGAAGATCCATCCGATGAAGACGTGGGCGTACATGCGGTACTTGCCATCGGTGCTCTTGTTCAGGTTGCCAAAGGCCAGGATGTTAAGGCCCTTGGCGCCGTTGCCACCCGTCGCGTTGACGGGGAACAGGACGGGCCAGGTGATGAGGCAGCCGAAGAAGCAGATGGCGACCAGGATGCGCATGTATCGCAGGAACAGGTACGAGTCGAGCGACTGGGTCTGCAGAACGTAGGTATCGGGGATCTTCCAGAAGGTGCCGAACCAGTTGAACATGCCAGTTGGGAGCTCTGGGGAGCGCTCACTGGGTGATTGTTAGCTTCGTGGCTCAGGGTAGCTGGGGGTCGCTGGGGCGCAAAATACTTACTTGTCACGTAGAGTCCCGAGGTAGGTTCTTGGGGCATAGAAGCGACGGTGGGACCGACGCAGGACCAGGAAGATGGTGACATAGACGAGGGCGACGACCAAGGTCGGGATCAGGGTCGCGACGAGACCGGATACGGAGGTGTCCTTGTTGGAGTCGGTAGGGGAAGGATCTGCTCTCCTGAAGAGGCCGTCCATGATGGGCGATTTGGGGGCGAGAGCTCGCTCGCGATGGCAAGAATGGAAATTAATGAAAGCTCAATTGGTGTTGAGTTTGTTTGTTGATTCGTTATCGTGGGTGATGCCAGGGTGGCGGTGATGTTGCAGGAGGGAAGAGGGAACCTTGACCTTTTCAAAAGCTACCTAAATAGCTATTGCGCAAGATGGAGGAGAGAAGAAAAAGAGGGAAAGGAGAGAGAAGAAGGGAATTGGAGGAGGAGGGGTAGCGCGAGAACGAGTCGGTTAGTGTAGGGCGAAAAGCAAGGTCGAGGCGTCAGAGGGTGAAGGGGGTAGGTAGGTAGGGGTGGTGGTTTACAGCCAGGTAGGGGGGGAGATTGGGATTTTGGAATTTTAGGTTCTGCAAGGTGCAGGTTTCCTAAGATTGGCACTGAAGGTGTATCCAATCCATCCAATTGCATCCCATCTATCTTGGGTCTCATCCCGGTTCCAGGTCCCCATTCGTCCTAATGGCACTAAACCTTTAGTGGGTTAGTTGGTGTGTTAGTTGGTATGTTAGTTGGTGTGTCCCTAGTGCAATCCTAGCTCCGAGACAAGCGAGGGGGGCAGACAAGGGCATACAAGGGCTGACAAGGGCAGACAAGGGACGGGGCTAGTGACCAAGGGAGGAAGTCCCGAAGGTGTCCTGGATTAGGGATTGTGGGAAGGATGGTACGCTATTTTAGTTTTGGGGATACATCAGGGCGAGGTATTGTTAGCAAAAGTGTAGGCGCAGAGATGGATACTAGATGGATACCCTCAATCGATATTTCAGTGAGCGTATAATTACTACGGAGTAGAGTAGAGTAGTGTTTATGAAGATCAGTTAGATGTTTATTGATGTTGAGTGATGGTCAGTGATATTCGTGATATTCGTGATGTTCAGTTGATATTCAGTCATATTTGCTAGTTTCTATCCACTCCAGCTGTGTCCGTCTGAGTATCGTGTGATGATATACACATATACACCACATGCGTACAGTCTATCCCATCAGTCGCGTCACTTTCACTCTACTGCTGTTCGGGTACAACTCTACGGCAGAGAAGATCTTCGCCCAGCTCCGGGAGAACGAAGTACATACAGTACGGCGACAAAAGCCTGTCCCCCGTGCACCTCCCCTGTTGGCAGATCTCGGCTAGCCGTAGTACTACACAAAGAGCCAGCGAGTACCGCCTTGGCAAGAGGGAGCGTACCAAAATACAGTACCATCCATAATACAGTGTATAGTACCGTCGCACACAGATTAACAGCCTAAAGAATCGTACCATCTCCTCGGAAAAACTAGACTCTTCAGGTCCTCAACACTAGTTCTGACGTCAACACATGTGAATCTCCGCCTACATCTCTGTCCATCTTTCTTTCCTGTTTTCGGGTAAGTATCAACGGTGGTAGCGATGGTAGTGACTGTGATCGCCCTGATCTATTCGCGCTTTATCGATTTGATTGTCTGTCTGGTGGTTAACATACCGTCAAGGGGAAGGCTGTGATTACTGTGACCACTACCACCACAGCTGTGACATCTCTCCTTGATGGCGCATACATACACAGCTCCTCACCTCTTACGCTCTACATGCATCGTACGCCGCAACGGCACATCCCGTACCAAGCAATCCAATACTACACCTCTGTTACTCCGCAAGTGATGTGTCGCCAACAGCATCCCCAGCCAGACAGACAGACAGCCGGACCCGTTCACCACTCACTGTTGATCCCCGGCGAAGTCTCTGCGCATGTCTCACTCAACCCATAGTAAATGTCTCACAGCAGCCAGCCCGCTGAACCAGACAACGGCAACGGCAACACCAGAGACTAACACAAGACATACCCGCAACACCAGATGAACGCGTAGACCAGACGAACACCCACACGAACGGCAGTCCCATCCCATCCCTCTCTCGCCCGTGCCCATTCCCATTTTGTTACCGAGCAGTCAGTCAGTACCACTCATGTCAGTCGCATAGCAGTGGTCCCACAGGGCAGAGATGCATACCTACGCGTCGATCCACACCACTCATCTACTCCCTCAAGCCCTGCCGTCTAGTCCCACTCCACTAATCCACTCACTGTCAACTTGTGGGAACCCAGCCCGTCTGGAGTGGAGATGCTAATCTAATATCAACGCATTCGTCGTACGTCTTCAAGCCTCAATCGCCCATCGATATTGTGTGGTGGTGGACATGTGATTGGGGTCGTGGTCACGGGATGAGTCGCTCTCTCTGCCAGCACCGAACCACAGCACAATAAGCACAGGAACGGTCGCAAAAGGAAAGGGAAAGGGGAGTACATGTACCTGAAGTCCCTCTCCTCTCTGTCGCTGGTGTCCTGGGGTAGGAACAATTACAGGAACACTTAACCCATGGCGAGGGGAGAGATTGAGGAAGTCTTATCTCACCTCTTCCTTTCGTGATCTCACCACCTGTCTGTCCCTGCCGCCACACGTACCTATCCCCATCCCCATCCCCAACTGCCATCCCCAATCTTTATTTTTTATTTTCACACCAGCCTACACCAACACCCACCACCACCAACAAACCCCTACACTCTCATCCACCTCGGACACCCCGTAACCCTCCCTCCCTCCCATCACTCTCCCATGGTTCCCAAAACAAACCCATCTCGCAACAACCCCCCAATCCAGCCTCACCCGTCCCCATCGTCCAAGCTCCCCATCACCAGAACAGTGGGTCCGCGGCAAAAGCCTGGCGAGAAAACAGGGAAATCACGACATCCTAAGCTTTTTTAGCCAGCGCTAGTGTTAGTAGTGTTAGTAGTCTGCGCAGATACAGCGGTTAGTGTGCGCAGATATAGTAGCTATGGGTCTTTGTTTACGTCGTCCTAATATCCACTGTCCTGTCCATCCATCCACACAGACGCGTTTACGTGGGATGGGCTGGGATGTGGGATCCTTGCCGAGCTGATGATGGGAGGGATGGGAGCACGGACGGGTGTGTAGTGTGGTAGAGTGGTGATGATGGGTGATGGGTGATGGGTGATGGGTGAAGGGTGGGAGGAAGGGCAGGCTAGGCGTGTCTATCTATCTACTTACAGTACCGCATCCTGTGGTGACAGAATGCGATACCGTGACTGTGTACGTCTCGACACAGTGGCGATACACAACTTCAGCATCACAAGCACCGAGAGTACAATAAACGACACAGCCTCCCAGCCAGCACAACACACATAACAAACACAGCACAGCACAACCCATACCAACCTAAGTCGCGCACAGCATCCTCATCCAAGCCACAGCCAACGCCAACACAGGTGCGCTGGCATACATACATACAGTACTCTGCGTGCGACGCTGATGTGTCTCTGCGCTGGTACAACTGGGTCGGGATCAATGGGTGTGTGTGTGTGAGGCGGGAATGGAAAGGGGGATGTTGACGTCATCACTTTTGATCTAATGGAAAATGTAGCGCACGTGATATTTGTGTTGTGAAGGTGTGACTTTCGAGCGCGAACCAAAACTTGTAGAATTCTTCGGGGGCTACGGCTCTATTTATGCCGGCCCCCTTCGTACGGAACTATCTAATTATTACTAAGTCTCACTATGTAAATGCCTGATTCTCAAGGCCAATTACCAAGGCCAGAATCACAAAGGGGGGGAAATATAGGTCACGTGAAATGGGGGAGGATACGGAAAAGGCGGGGGGCGTTGGGGGCCATAAGCTTGTTGGCGATGTTGGTATCGTGGTGTTCACTTACATTAAGGCTGACTACGGTTGCAGTGACTGCCAGTTTAGCGGGATCCTGAACACTTGCTACGACAACCGGTCCCCCTTCAACATCGGCTACGTTGCAGTACGTGCTCCATCCACCCTTCACATCTCCATAACCGTCTCCACAGCTAACACCAGCGCACACAGCCCATCAGAGTCTGCGGCAACGTCTCCCGCCACCGCCGCGCGCTCGACTCACTCGCTAGAACCATGGAGAAGCAGTCGCTTCCGGATAACACAGGGGCAAAGTCTGAGTGCACGAAGTCGCGTCGGCCCCACATTGCATTTGTTGATGGCAATCAGTATGATATCAGTGGGCTCACTGATCCGGAGCGGGAGGATCTCGTTGTTGACTTGACGAATATGGATAGCTCGCAGTTCCATAGTAAGTGGGCCCACATTTACAGTGGATCGGTTCCCGAGGATGCAGCTGCAACTGTTGATACGCCGGCGGCTGCGAAGGAGTAAAGGCTAGGTGGGGAGATCAACGAGCGTGGAGATATGTTAAGAGGGACATAATGGATGGATATAGCGAGGGGGATGGAGACGAGGGTTTCTTTCTTAGGTGGTGATCGATGCTTAACGATATAGTCGAGGAGGTCTCAGACATTCACGTTTTCTTAGGATTAGTCTTAGTGCGGCTTAGCCATTCATTTACTTTAGTGACCCCTCATTCTGCACATCCGAGTACATGCTAGAGTGTTAAAATTATTCAAACCCAATTCCCTCGTCAATTGTTCGAGACACGAAGATATCAACTCTAGGGGGGAAAGGGGAAATAGGGGGAATAGATGAGGGTTAACGATCGGGATAGGGCGGGTTGGGTGGTGGGATTTGAGGAGTTGGTGAGGTAGGGTTCTTTAGTGCTCTTTGATATTATATGTATGTTTTGCGTATATCATCTACGTTTTCTTCGTCACATAATCTATAGACTGTAGCATTCAAAATAATCACAAGAAAACGGTATCCGATTGTGAATTTGATTGCCAGCGCAGCAGCTACACATGCTTCTCAAATCTCACATACCACGCACCACTCCCTGCTCCAAACCAAGGCGCCAACTTAACTATCTCCTCAGCGAATATATCAGTTTTAGTAGCAGCCTCGTGAGCCTACTTCACCGTCAGTTTTCCCAGTCTTCTCATCTCAACTCTCGGTCAAAAAGAACTAACCCCGATGCTCTCCCAACCAGGGTAATAACACGCCAACCTCCTCTCACTCTCCTCAATCCACTGCTCCCTCTTCTCTCCGTCAACAGGGCCTCCAGAAGTGTCATTGGTGTTAACAGCATACCCCCAGTTCCCACCCACAAATCCGTTCATACGGTAACAATCCGTGGAAGTTTTATGCATCGAATGCTTAAACTCTGGATCAGACTTCGGGGCTGTGTAACGGGGTGGTGCCGACCGCCGTTACAGTGCGTAGTATATACAGACGATCCTCATTATGACGATATCTCCGTTAGTGCGATATATTTTCTGGGATGAATTCCAAGCAATTTGCAGGCACACATACAACTCATAAGACGATATACTCAATAAGACGATACATTTCTCTGCACCGAAAGCATCGTCTTAACAGGGGTTTGACTGTATAGCGTGTTGCGCGTATTCCGGGCGAGCCGCGAATACTGTAAGTCTTTTTTGGCTCAGTGAGGTGTAGCGCGAGCGCAACCGTACACCGTTACAAGAGTATTCCGGCTCCACGGTCAATGGGTTTTTTCTGGCTTTCTCGCTTGCGAAGCGATTGGATTAAGTCACGTGAATGAGATGTAATTCCTTACCTGGCTGACAAGGGCAACCTTGGGGGCTTA
>KV459022.1:0-12848 GCA_001662605.1 Pseudogymnoascus sp. 05NY08
CCTATGTAACGGCTATCGAGTAAGTCTCCTCTGCACAACTTCGCCCATATAAGCTCAGCTGTGGGAGCAACGGCCGCTGAGTTTTGAGTTGGTGCCATCTATGGCATCTTTTGTGTGGTGCTGCGCACAGACCACTTTTCTGGCACCAACTTGGTGCCACGCCCGCGGCCGCGACATAATACGGGGTAGGTTGGTGTAGCTTCCTTCTTGCGCCTAAAATACAGACCCGTTGTAGTAAGTGGCACCGTTAGCGACGGTGAGTTGAGGAGAAGGTTACACTCTCTCAGTCACGGGAGAGGAGTGTTTGGAGATGTCGATGCGCCATAGCTAGGGCATAGCATCGGCCGAGTAGCCTGGCAGGGGCACATGGAGCTAGGCGAAGAAAATTGCTTTAGCTTCGGGGGAGTAGACTGTGCCGTCGTGGACTTGGCGAGCGGCAAGGAAGGCTTTGGTGGGAACTCAAAAATAATTTCTAATCCTTTTGGCTGTGTGTAATTGTCTATTTTAAGAAGCTGCATAGTTTGTCAGTCTCATGAGTAAGGCGATTAGAAATACCTGATAGAATGACTCATCATACACAATGAACGACACATTTAAGAACTTCTCTAATGTTTGTTCTACTGCATCTGCTGCCGAATCACTGACAAGTGTAGAGGTTTCCTAGAATGGGACAGAAATATTGCGGTTGAAGTTTGCCGCTGGAAAGACAGAGTTCCACTCGGGGCTAACATAGGCAACGTCAGGTCCAAAAAGCACACTATTCTGCGCGAGTGCAATCGGTATGATGCTGATGAGGAGGGAGGTTAAAAAAATCATTTTTAAAGTTCCAGAAATCTCAGAGAACTATTGTGTCGTCAAATTCAATATAGCAACAGTCGCTGACGACCTTGGGGATAAATTAAAAGGACAAGGTGCTAGGAGATGAGCTGCTTCGGCCCTGTTATATACTACCTCGCATTCCATTATTACTTCTCATTAACAGATATCATAAAAAAACGAACAGGGAGTTAAGTTCTGTCACCTTGGAAATTAGCAACTGAGGCTGGTCTCCACCCCCGGCATTGGTCTAAGGCGCTCATGTTAGGAGACATTTGCGGGGAAATCCACTAAGCCAACAACATCTAAGTGCTTTTGTGTGTAAACATTTTAACTTCAGAGTTAGGAATGATGCCGAACTACAATAAAGTGGCGTTGCAGCTGCTGGCAATTTGCGTGAGTGCAGGGGTTTTCGGCCAAGATTCCGGAATCTTGCCGGAATCTTGGCAGTGGGTGACTCAGGTGAGTATTGCGAGCCTTTAGGATTTTCTTGGAAATTCTTACCACTCTTCAGCAGTATGTTTATGAGATTACTCAGTTTAACCTAACTGGTTATGAATACGAAGGTTAGAATACGCGTAGCAGGGGATCTTGCCGACGAAGCTACCTCATTTAGAGCAGAGTAAGAATATCAAGTTCCAAAATAGTTTAAGTAAACTATACATTGTGACTATAAACTCTATTGTTAATACTGTCAACATAACGGTAACATACTATCGGGACCAACTCCTAGAAACTCCTATAACCAATAAACACAATGGGAACCGTAAGGCGTTCATAATATTGCCATCACGTTTGCTGGCGACGCCACGCCATTCCTGATATTCAATGGCTGGCTTGTCAGGAAAAAGCTCCATCTGCCCTCTTTCTTACAAGCTTCAGCAAGTCCTTCCAGATCCCAAGTCTCCCCGATTGGCATGCCCCATCCACTTAAAAAGATCTGATAACTCGAATAAGCTCATGTAACACAAATGTTGAAGAGGAGCCGAACTAACCTCGTGCATCGCAACTCCCCAAGGCTTCGTAGACGGCCATACTTCATAAGCGGTGGTATCCCCCGCCACAGCAGCAAAGGCATTATCCCAATGCCATTTTATTGCCTCCCGCGTAGCCTCAACTCCGCAGAAACTCCGATGCTCGCGCTTTCCCAAGTCATCTTGTTCTTGGGTGGTCATTTTATTATATTCTTCCATCCAGCCACTGCGGATAAGAAGAATGTCACCGGGGCTGAATGTTACCCTTTGCTCGGCGGCAACTTCGAGGAGTTCGGCGAGTGGGATGGCGTGGGCTTCGAAGGGCGAGTATTTTATTCCTTTACGCAATGCGTATGAGCGCCAATCAAGAAGGATGCCTCTGCCGGCAATCCCTTTCTGGGCAGCATCTATGGTCAGATTAGCAAAGAACACTTGAGCTCAAGGATTCTTTAGTAAGGTTCAAATACTTTGAATGCCAATCTTGCTGTTGGGGTTTGGTCCTGATATGTCTGATTGAGTGACACCATTGTAATACTGTAGAGTATTTTGATATGGATAGTGTCGCAAGCCATCCCAATGACTTGAGCTCTGGGTGTTCAGGTCTAGCTTTAATTGCAAAGTCGTGAGCCTATACTAATGTAAAACTGGATGTAAGACAAAGACTAACCTCGTCGTCATTAGCATGCCCCTTCGCATTAATTCTATGTACACATTGCTTCCTAAGTGGATTCATAGGCCTCAGAGGGCAATCCAGAGGTAAACTACTCGTTGTATTAGCCTGATATTTGGGAACAGCGACTAAAGTGGCAGACTTCAATGGCACGACTTGGCCAGTCCGAATTTCCCAAGACGCTTGCAACACAACGTCAGGGACCAAAAGATTCAGCGTTCCCAGTTCATCGTTATCGCCCCAAAATCCCCACGAAGATGCCTTAGGATGTTCCGGCTTCAGTGGGAGATCTTCGAACGCTGGTCGACATTGCCAGGCCAACTGTGGTTTTATTTGACACTTATGTCGCACAAATTCATCAATTGAAGGGGTGAGAAAAGCGCATTTGTTAACAAACTTCTCCTCTCCGCTGCTGCTGCAAAATCGACAGTTTGTAGAATCGTTCTCTTTAGCTCCGCTAAAGAAGCCGTGGAGAGGATGGAGAAGCAACGATATCCAGGCGCTCATATCTGATTAAAATCTTTATAAAGCGATAAGGTGAACAGAAGATGTAGTTATTTTGATTGAACCAAAAAACTCTTTTCGAATACAGAAGCTACTATCAACAACATAGGTAGAGACATTGGATGAGAACCAGGGTCTTTTTTTGCAAATACCTCGGATCTTTATGCCGTGCCGTGGCGCTCTAGATTTGATTCCGTACTAAAATCTTCGCCTGAAAAGGCCGTTCCCTTACTACAGTAAAGCTCCGATCTACGGAGTAGGCAGGTTACTCTCGGGGTTCGCAAACCTGTTGAACTTGCCAGCTTTTCGGCATCTTTCCAGAACCACGTGATTGAAATGGGCTTTCGGACTAGTGTGAAGAGACCATGGAAGGGCGGGGTACCCCGTACAGAGCTACCCTTGCAGTTCAATCCACCACGGCATCAAATACGTGCTAGACGACTGTACCGTACGGCCTTAAAGTGTGGAGAATTGATGGCATCATAATCCAACAGCAAAACTTACTGGTAAGGTTGTTCCCGGATGAACTCCTAGACGTCGCGGATAGAGAGACTTGTAACAAAGTGGCCTTGTTCTACAGAACCTCTTGCCCACAAACAACGCAAAGTTCTGTGAGGCGATTGGGCGATTTGACTCCACAGTGTTGCAGCTGACAGCACCTGCTCTCCCATCGCAAGGGCCAACTCACCAAGCAAAGCAGGGCACTGGTCAGCAAGAGACACTCTCGGTATGACCCCGTCTCCGGATGCCAGGCGCACCCAGGACTCCGTCTCAGGCTCGTCCCAAAAAGCTCCACGTCGGTACGGTTTTGCCTGCTTGAACTGTCGCCGGAAAAAAATCAAATGTGGCGGGGAGAAGCCTATCTGTAGTAACTGCAGTGGCGACTTAAGACACTCGTGCCATTACGGGAATCAAAGGACAGCGGAGATCCAGTTAAGACTCGCCCAGCAACAAATACGGGCCCTCCAACACGAAATCGATGCCATTTCTAGCCAGAAAAGGACATCTCGAAACAGTTTGGCGGGGCCCACACCATCGCCTGGGACAATTCCTGCTTCCCAGGACGGTGAAGACAAAGAGGAAAGCTCTCACGAAAGAATATCTCCAGAAGAACTTAAACGCTTTTGGTCCCATGTCAGCCTCGATGAAAAAGGCAGCGTAAGTGAATTTTGGCTTTTTTGTAACCGCAACTATTTACACCCTTTCCCAGCCTAATTACCATGGATCGACATCTCGCTTCCATCTGGATGTCGACAAGTCCGACAACAACAGACTCGTTAGCGAATGCGGAGAACCATCTGAAGCCACTAAGAACAAAGATTTGCAAGTCTTGCGGTCGAATTCTGAGCTCCTTAAAATGGTATGGGAGCCTTTGGCTTATGCTCGATTGGACGGACATGGATTAGTTTCTCCCGATATGGGATCGAAGTTGCTGAAGATATATTGGACCTGGCAACACCCACTCCATAATTGCGTATATCGTCCATGTTAGCGGAATCTTGAAACAAGGATAAAGTCCACAACTTACGTTTTGCAGGCTTCTTTCGAGATATGGCTATTGGTGGTCCTTACTATTCAGAATTCTTATTGATGTCGATTTATGCTCTTGCAGCAAGACACGTAGATGAAAATGATCCACGGTTTCTTGATATCGGTCGCGGAGAGAAGTTCCTAGAGCGGGCCAGGGTTCTCCTTCTAGCAGAGCTATCACAATCAAAGCCAAGGATCCCTACTATCCAAGGGCTGCTGGTCCTTGGCGGCCGCCAATGCGCGATAGGAAACAGTTCCGAAGGCTGGTTATATACTGGCATGGTAAGTATCACTAGAGCCATGTTTGATTATTGTACCACAGTTGGATTAACCCCTTTTGAATAGGCGATTCGGATGTTGAAGGATGTAGGATTGCATCTGAATTCGCACAGATTAAAAGGATTGGAAAGCCTCACTCCCGCTGACTTAGAAGCCAGGAAGCGACTCTTTTTCAGCGCTTACATTTGGGACAAAAGCATCAGTCTTTGTCTTGGGAGGCCTCCATCATTGACTGAAATGCCTTACGCTATTGATGATATGCGTGAGACCTACAATTTCTCTTCTTTGTAGCTCCTTACAATTCTTGTTGTTTTCTTCTGACTTCTATTAGTGGATAACTTTGACGACCTAGATCCTTGGGAGCCAGTTTTCATAGGTGGCATGCAACAGTATCCCGACACTAAGGAGTACAACACTTCGACGTTCAAGGAGTTTTGTCGTGTTGGAGAGGTGATTGAAGAATAATTTTCTATAGCAGGAAGTTTACTAATGGCCCCGGCAGATAATTACGCAAATATACTCTTCCGTGTACAATAACCAAAAGGCACAATGTTTGAGCAATGACTTAATGGATTTGGAGACTAGACTTTGCAGTTGGTACTACCATTTACCTCACATTTTAAGAATGGACGATGTCGGCAAGATCAAGTTCTGTCCACCTCCTCACATATTTTCATTGAAGTGAGTCAACACCCTACTTTTCTTACTTAACTACATCCATTGTCTAAAATGACTACAGCCTCGTATACCACACTCTCCTCATCCTCATTTACCGGCCATTCCTCCACTCAACACAATCACCACAACTTCAAGCTCACGCCCAAACCGTTTGCTCAGCCCAGTCCATTATCATCAACGACCTCTTTCTCCTGTATGGCCGGACATACAATTACAACATCATGACATATCTCGTTAGCTACTGTATATATACGGCAGCCACTATCAACGTGCATGACATTAAGCATTCGGATAGCGTTTTGAGTCATGAAGTCGCCGCACGGCTCAGTGTCTCTTTGCGCGTGCTAGAGTCAGAAGCTCGGCAAACGCCGGGTATACGAAGAAGTATTGATATCATTAAGAGCCAACTATCGACTTGGGACCGGACCGACAAGCCTGAACCACAACGAGGATGGGGTGAGACTCAAGATGGAGTGGATTATGACTCGAACAATTCTTATTCAATTCTCCAGGATATTGAGACTAGCGGATTGAGAGCCGGGGATGTTTATGCTGGGATTGTTGGTCCTTCTTACACTGTGCAACAGGATACGAACGCTCTCGATATGAGCATGTTTAACGCTGGATTTTTAGATCCAGGGGGTGGCTTTCAGCCAAATGCTTTCCATTGGACAATAGATGATACATGGGATATTGCAATGTGATCTCTGGTCGCAGTCGAAGCTACTTATGGCACGCAGTCTCTTAAATAAAACTGAATTCTACAAAGAACATAAAAGCTGACCTCGGAATCGTTATCGTGGTGAAAGGTATTCAAATCCATTCAGCCTTGTCACTTCCAAGTACCTTGGGCATAATATCCCATCCGGGCATCGCACCCTCCACAACTGCGGAATGCTTCACAGCCTTCAAGTCTCCAAAACCCGAAGGCTTTGTCTCCAAGTATTCTTCAACCTCTTCTGCTCTTGTAGGATCATGGCAATCAAATCCCAGCTTCCCAGGATACTGCCCTAGCGACCTCAAATACTTCATCGTCCCAGCCAAAGAAACACTGACTTCGTAGCTTCCTCCCTCCGTAGCCCGCTTATACAGAGCAGCGCTTATCCCAGCAGCCAAAAAATAGCCAGCCGCATGATCCAGCGCTTGGCATGGCATCGGCCGTGCAGCCTCTCCAATCCCAAAATGGTCCGCCTCTGAAACATTCATTCCAGAGCAAGTCTGGATCAAAGAGTCAAATCCTCGATTTTCACTCCATGGCCCATCAGTCCCATATGCCGACATGGTGCCGTACAAGATACCAGGATGCAGCGCCGCGAGAGCTTCCGGTGAGAAGCCCTTCGCAGCAATGCTGCCTGGCCGGTAACCTTGGATAAATACATCTGCGTCCCTAGCCAGATCTCGCAGTTTCTTCCGCGCTGATTCAGAGCGCAAATCTAGTTGTGTAGTGCGTTTCCCACGGGCAAAGTCCCTATCCATGGTTGGCAGGTCTGGCAGATTTGGCGATGTGATCCAGAGAACGTCCGCCCCATGTGCAGCAAGTGTCTTGCCAGCCAATGGTGCGGCAATAACACGACTCAACTCGAGGACTTTCAGACCGCGCAGACAGCGGTCATTGTTGCTACCAAGATGAGGCGGGAGACCTTGTGGACTTGGCGCAATCATTCGAATTTGGATAGGGAGATTTGATATGGCTTTTGCTTGGGGGAGAACATCCCATTGCCTGTAGGAGCGCAGTGCCGAGATCACGATTTTGGACTTAAAGGCTTCGGTTTCAAGATCCACAGATGTCCAGTTCAGAATTTTCTTACCTAAGTCTTCGCGTGTATCGGTAGGCTGGCAGCCGAGGAGAGTGAGAGCACCTTCGCCATGGTTCGGAAACGAGTCGTGAACGCGGACGTAGCCATCAGACGTCTTGTGAAGACCGCCAATGGGACCCCATGGAGATGGAGTTGGCTTTCCGTCAAGAACGTAAAGTCTTTCCGACTTGAATTCAATGGCTGCATGTTGCAGTGGTACAGTAACCTGAGCAACTGGTGCATTATTTCGTACTGAGTGCACCAAAGCTGCTGTAAGAGCCGAGAGTGCAATAGAGCTTTGTGCGATATGCCCAATCTTAAATGAAGATGGTAAGCCAAGACCTTTACCTTCTAGTTTCAGTGACTCTAAAGCCTTAGGTGGAAGTCCAAGGGTTTCCCATATGTGCGTAATTGTGTCTTTTGCTTGAAAATGCGACCGACCTGGTATTGGTTCACTCTTCGTCATATTGGCCTCCTCTGAAGCCTTCAGGACATCCTGTGGAATAGGAGATGTTTTGACACTATTTTTAACCTCAGACACGCTAGGAACCATGATATCCAGCAATGGAGCATGTTGCTGAGTCCCAAGGGTATCGAGCTCTCCGACTGAGCCTTGAGCATATGGTCGCTTAATCGTGCACTTCCAAGCCAATGCAGGCTTGAAGTACATATTTGCAAGAATATCGCCGTCTTCAACCCGGTAGAGCCGCTTTATTGTTTCATTTGTTAATAAGTCTGCGGCCTTCACTCTCTGATATGTCTCTTCATCATCAAACATGATGTCAAACGTCATCTCAAAAGGACCAGAGTTCTTAGAGCGAACAATTTTTGCGACGTCGAGCATCCGGGCAACCCCTTTGGGGATAATCTTCTTGCCTAGAGTAAGTTAGTCAAAATCCCGAGAAAGAACTTCAATCTGCGTACTCATCACTGCAAGAGGCTGAGATTCTAATTTGTCGATGTCTTCTTGAGAGATGAACACAGGTTCTTCGACATCCTTCACTTCGCCAACAACGTGAGATCTTATAGGGAATAGGGAGATCTCTTCCCCTCTAATCAAGTCCACCAAATGATACAAGCTAAATTTGAAGACAGGTCCAGCGGCCTGTTCATGGGGAGATAGAGGCGAAGCAAAGTTGCCAGTGGTAGCAAGCTGACCCTTGTAAGGCCAATGCAAAATGGACGCCCTTGCATTATTTGCGATGGTGTACGAGAGATCCTGTGTTGGCGCAACGACCTCCCCCATAATTCCGATTTCATGGCCGACGAAAGGAGTAGGTTCAAGGGGACCCATGACACCATCTCTTCCGTAAACATGATAGATCAGACGACACTGCTCTGATTGGTCTAGAGCTGGGAACAATCCTTGTGTATATTTGCGAACCTCTTCGAGGAATTCGTCAATTTGACTGATTAAGATGGGATCCCGAATGCCTCCAATGAATATTGTGCGATATCCAAGATGTTGAACACCCTCCAGCTTGATTTGATAAGTGGTCGAGGGCTCGAATACCGCACCGCTAACGCGGACCGTTTTTTCAGTGATTTGATCGTACTTCGCGTTGTCGAGAGAAAGAATCCCACCAGGCCCCGGCAGCCTGTCTGGTCTGGTTTTTTCATAAAGTGTATGTGATGCAACAGAGAGTGGGGTACATCGCTCAAGGGGTGATAGAGGGGTCAGGTCGAAGGACTTTTCTCTCATGGTTGCTATCATTGAGCGTCCTTTCGGAATAGCACATATACCACCACACTCCATGATCTTTCCCATGTGCCATGCAACCCCTGGTGAAACACCATTGAACAGACAGAATGCTGCATAAGGTGCTGGGTCGTAAGACCGTCCACCAAGAATGATATCGGGATCACCCTTCAGCGCTTCGAGGTACCTGTACCACTTCAGCAGTTGTAAAAATGACGTGAAAGTAGAACTAACGGTTCAGCACCCATTTGAGCAACGACGTCAACAGCTAAATCCACTGCTTCCTGTGTCAAGTTCTCAAGTGGCCCGCATGGACTAACTCGTCCATTGCGAATACGCTCCTTGATTAGTTCGCGATCAATACCCGCATCAATCGTCGCTATTTTGAAATTGAAGCCACGCTGTGTTGATATTTCAGTGACGATGTCGAGCATCTCTTGAACATGCTTGGTACTTCCATCACCACCAACGGAGCCAATAAGAAGCTTGACCTTTCTGAAATAGACCGCCTCGAGCATGGGCGTCAAGTCTCTCACATATGATGATCGCCCACAAGTCATCTTGTTCAAACCTAGCTTGTAAGGCCCTCCATCTGTTGAGCTGTCGAGAGTCAGCTGTCTGCCTTTGCTTAATATCAAAGCTGACTGAAAGTGCTTACCCGCTGTCCACAATAATTGCTTGTGGCCGATACTTGTTCATGCCATACCAAAAATGCTCGAGCCGGTACCCATAGCCCAGCATGGCATTGGGTGTCAGTATATGAAAGTCGGCGGCGGCCATAATGAATCCAGCACTTGAGTATTACCGTGCTTTGCTTTAGAAAAAATTGTTGCCCTGTCGATGGGAGTCAATAGCGTGAGGCTTAATGCGAACACGATGACGAAATTTGGAAGAGGGATTACAAGAGGATAAAGTAGTAGAGAGAGCAGGCGAAGGAGGAAGGAGGGTGGGTCACAGTCGACTACAGTGTCTTAAGGTGCATTGGACTGATGTAGAGAGAAGATTACCATTCTGTTAAGGGTGCTAGATCCTCGGCATTGATGACCGGCGACGGAGTTCGACGTCGAAGGTCAATTGCCTCTTTTTCCGACGGAGTTGCGACTTAGCAGCATGCCACCAACATGCCGCCAACGTTCGACACTAGCTTACACCCAACCGAGCCGACCCCACACCACGGCGGCATCTTGCCGAAGATGTGGCGATAGTCACCAGGTGCGGTGCGAAATTTCGTTATTCTTGCCGAAATCAAAATGGGGAATGTTTGCGACCTCTGGGATGCCATCCACGCAAGTGGAACGTCGTGACCCTTTTCCGTTTCTCGTTGATCCTCCATGTCGCACTGCGCCGTGTCTGCTCCCCGCATCTCCCCGCATTTCGCCGCGAGGCCCACCGCTGAGCGAAGTACTACCACCATCTTGTGGCTTTTGGTCAGTTTTACTCTCCTACAGGTCTGGGTATAAAAATCGGAAAGATCCTGCCTGAACTTTTTTTTGGGCACGCTTACCTGAGATCCGTTTACTTCACAATCTGCTACCGACCAGAATTATTATCGAAATTCATTATGAGCGCCGCCGTTGAGAAAGCCGATACACCAGAACACATGGAGCACGGCGCTTCCGCCGTTGAACTAGGACTCAAGGATGACCCGTCCTCACCTCCTTCATACACGGAAGAGGAGGAGAAGGGCGCTGTGCGAAAGCTTGATTGGACTTTGATTCCTCTGTAAGCAACTTTCAAGGTCCGACCTCATGCACTTATTCTTCTGACGTTCGCAGATTAGGGGTTTTGTATCTGGTTTCTTATATTGATAGAGGAAATATCGGCAACGCGTAAGTTTCTACTAAACGCCATCGTATGAACTGGATGGGAGTTAATGTTTCACAGTTACACGGCTGGAATGGGCAAAGCCTGGCAAATAACATCTGATCAGTATGCTTGGCTTATCACGATCTATTACATTTCCTATATTTCATTTCACTGGGTAGATTAATCCTCACTTTTGCATGTGGAAAGTCATACTAAGTGCAATAGTCCATTCTGCTCTGGAAAATCGTCCCTCTTCCAGTAAGTATTGATATTCTACCGCCTGCATCGACTAATAAACTGACACCACGTTTTTCAGCTCTGGGTTACTGTACTGGCTATAGGTTGGGGCGCGATGAGCATGCTCCAGGCAACAACGAAGAATTTCGTGGGCCTGATGGTACTCAGATTCCTCATCGGCATGTTCGAGGCTGGCTTCGCTCCTGGCGTTGCCTTATATCTGTCGTTTTTTTACCACCGCCGCGAGATGGGACTTCGCTATGGTCTCTTCATCTCCTTTTCGCCCCTTGCCAGTTGCTTTGCCTCTGCAATGGCCTACGGAATTGTTCAGGCCAAAACATCTCTTGTGAACTGGAAACTACTTTTCTTGGTTGGTATGCTGTCACGCTCTACAAACAAACTCTCCCACTGCCTCTAATAGTTGCTAACATTCTTTGCAGAGGGTGCTCCCACTATCCTCATTGCTTTCTTGGCATACTTCTATCTCCCAGACGGCCCAAAGCGCTGTCCAACACTCAATGATAGAGAAAACGAGATCGTTGCAGCTCGAGCGTTAATAGGCCGCGGACATGAAGAAGAGGGAAAGCTGAATTTCAAACAAGTCTTCTCGGCCTTCTATGACTACAAGAACTATCTCCAAGCTTTGATCATCTTTTGCCTGAACGTATGTTCTCACACTCCAAAATCCCGAGTAGTAACTCTAACAATTACCTAGACCGCATTCGGTTCTCTCCCCGCCTTCCTCCCGACCATCATCGAAGAAATCGGATTTACAGCCATTAGAGCCCAAGGCCTGTCTGCACCACCCTATCTCCTCGCCTACATCACATGTATCGGCGCCTCAATCATTTCCGACCGTGCCGGCAACCGCGGCTTCTTCATCACGGGCTTCTGTTGTGCCGGAGCCGTAGGCTACATACTCTTGAACTCTGTCTACACCACCGCCGTCCGCTACTTTGCCTGCTACCTAGTCTGTGCCGGCGTCTTTCCAGCTGTTGCGCTCACTTTCACCTGGGTAACGGACAACCAAGGCTCAGCTTCAAAACGTGGAGCTGGGCTGGCGATCTTCGGAATGATTGGGCAGTGCGGTCCAATTTTAGGCGCAAGATTGTTCCCTAAATCCGATGGGCCGTATTATCAGAAAGGTATGGCGATCTGTGCCGGACTTCTCTTTGGCGCTGCGGCTATGGCACAGATCTTAAGTTTCTCTATGAGGTTGCAGAATAGGAATAGGAATAAGAATCATGGTTTTGTAGATCCAGATGCGATTCCTGAAGATATCACGGATTTAGGGGATGCACATCCGTCGTATAGATTTATTTTATAGACTTCTCGTTACATTACGATTTGTAACATTAGGCATGGATTTAGTTTTAGGGTTAGGGTTTAAACCTTAAAAATAAATTACATTACTAAGGATAACTTCTTTCCTACCTTCTATACTACATTTAAGGAGGCTTCTAGGGTGCTAGACTTCCCCTCTTTAACCCTAATAGTATAATCTCTATACTTAATCTTAAGCTAAAGATACTAACACCTCTAAGCTCCTACCTAGGTACTTCTTAACCTTAGGTTTCCTAAATGCTAAACAACCTAATTAAAGCTATATTATAGTTTATTTTTATTAAAACTTAGATTTTATACTATTAAAATAGCTCTCTAACCCTAAAAAATAGCTATTAACTAGTTTATAAAAGGTGTAACATATTTCACAAGTAAGTTGCCATCCTAAGCCAGTGTAGCATTTAATTTAATTTAATTTAATTTTCTCTACTAAATCTAAATTAAATTAAACTTTTATTTGCTAAATTAAAATTAAATTAAATTAAATTAAATTAAATTAAGAAAAAATTAATTAT
>KV459023.1:0-12680 GCA_001662605.1 Pseudogymnoascus sp. 05NY08
ATACTCGTCTGGGTCTACTTCCTTCAGGTCAGCATTCCACTCTATCTGCAACTCCCACGCAGTTTTTTTTTAGTTTTCTTAACACATCATAGATCCTGGACAAATCAGTCCTTGGATATGCATCCCTCGTTGGCCTCCAAAAGGATACCGGCCTGAAAGCCCACCAGTACTCCATGGTCGGCTCCATAGCCCCAATCGCCCAATTATGCTGGCTCCCATTTGCCTCTGTCGTGATGGTCAAGGTACCTCATCGCATCTTGATGCCCATCCTCGTACTCGGCTGGGGTCTTGCCCAGACCTGCATGGCTGCATCCCACAACTACGCTGGACTCATCACCTCCCGCTTCTTCCTCGGCCTCTTCGAAGCTGCCTGCCTGCCACTTTTCGGTGTCATAACCAGTCAATGGTACCGTCGAGCTGAACAACCAGTTCGTATTGCGGCTTGGTATGGAACCAACGGCATCGCAACAATTGTTGCAGCAGCACTCTCATTCGGCCTGTCACATATCCCCAGCAGCACTCTCAAGTCATGGCAAATGTAAGCCTCACTCCCGTCTCTATCGCCCCCTAGTAGCTAATTGCGCAATAGCATTTTCATCTTCGTCGGCCTCGTCACTGTCATCACCGCCCCCTTCGTGTACTGGAAACTCGACAGCGACGTCGAAAGCGCCCGCTTCCTCACCCCCCACCAGCGCGCCCAAGCCATTGAGCGCCTGCGCGCAAACAACACCGGTATCGGCTCCAGCAAATTCAAATGGGGCCAAGTTCTCGAGGTCTTCTTCGACCCGAAGACATACCTCTGGTTCATCCTCTCTCTCCTCCTCAACGTCGGCGCAGCTGTGAGCAACGTCTTCGGCCCGCTCATCCTCAACGGCATCGGGCTTGACAAGTCCATCACGTCGCTCCTCAATATCCCTTTTGGTGCTGTGCAGTTCCTAGTCATCCTCCTAGCGAGTTACGCCGCGCATAAGGCGAAGCTAAAGGGCGCTGTCCTGGCCGCGATCATGCTCCCCGTCGTCATCGGGTTGGCAGTGCTGTACTCCCTTCCGCGGGACCGCGCACACCTCGCCCCTAATCTGGTGGCGTACTACCTCCTCGCGTTCCTCTTCGGCGGGAACCCTCTCCTCGTCACATGGATCGTGGGGAACACCGCCGGGACGACCAAGAAGACGGTGCTGATGGTCATCTACAACATTGGCAGCTCGGCTGGCAACATCATTGGCCCGCTACTGTTCAGCTCGACAGATGCTCCAGGCTATCTCCCGGGCTTGCGCGCGGTCTTGGGCTTGTTCTGCGCGATGGTTGCCGCTGTCCTGGCGCAGTGGTTCTTGCTCTTCACTATGAATAAGAGCCAGGAGAAGAAGCGGGTTGCGAATGGGAAGCCGGCGAAGCTGACTGATCGCTCAATGATGGACCATTATACGACGCATGATGACGAGGACAGCGGGAATGCCGATGCGGCGTTGCATGATCTGACTGATCGCAAGAATGATGAGTTTGTGTATATTTACTGATGAAATCGGGGCAGTATGATTTGGTTCGTCCTGGTTACTTTTGGTGGGAGCGGATATAGCGCTATTTACAATTAAATTATGCGGCACTCCCTTCACGTGTTTGTGGAGCTGGATCAGATTAAAACGGGGTGGTGTCTTGATTTGTCAGATATATTACTTTCTTCTTATTGTTCTAATCGTCGGGACCAACCTTTCGTTGTATTTCGCCTCACGCCGCAGGACTATTGATACGATGATAAAGCAAGCAACATTCCGATGATCACAATAATAATGACATCGTTTACCTTTCCACAAGCTCCCTCAAAAGATCTTTTGAAGCAGTGCTTCGTCGTGAGGAACACCGTGTTACTATTGCTGTAGTGGATGAGATATGCCACCACTAGAGTCAATGGGATCTGGACAGCAGCCTTGCACCACTGTCCTAAGTAGCGATCTTTTCAAGTTCCTTTATGCCCAGGCTAATAGATACTGCTTTCTTCTCGAGCATATACTGTACTATCTAATTAGGCTAGCTAGCATCTTATGTAATGCTAGAAATCCTAGCCTTATAACACCTCTTATGTAAACTATACTCTAACGTCTTTAATAGCACTTATCCTAGACTTTTAGCTCTAGGCTAGTAACTAGAATAATAAACTCTTACTAGCTTCTATACCTATAATTACTAAAATAGGGCTACTTATAACGCTAGGTCCTAAATGATAGGACTTATAAAGGTTTCATTACATAGTTTACTTAATAGAGGAGGTAGGGGATTAGACATAAAGGCTTTTATAAAACACATTACTAGTATATAATAAATACTATATTAAGTTAAGCATAAAACTCCTATCTAAGAACTAACTACTTACTTATATAGTAGTGTTATATTAAATAGATATAGGGGCATTACTAGATATAGTAATATATCTCTAGTAGGCTATAAACTCTACCCTCTTATAAAATAGCAACACTATCTATAAATAATATACTAATAATTCTTCTACCTCTTATAGTAAATACTAGTATATAATCTTAATGTTCCTACTATAGTATCCCTTATAGTAACTAGTAACAAATATAACTAATCTATTCTTAATGAATATGTTCTAGGTGCCCTAACACTTCTAGGGCTTATCTAGGCTAACCTCTACTTAAATGAAATAATAATAACAACACCTCTTAAAATCAATTAATGCTATATTAGTACTAGTTAGCTATATCCCTTTAGATAGTAGGATGTTTATCCTTACTAGTCTTATTTATAAACTACTCTTAAACCCTTTACTTAGTAAACATTCATTTATATAACTACCACTTTCTATTAAATTAATTTCTTTTGTTATCTAAAAACAACCACCCTACCTAATTCTCTAATAGTGTTATAGGTGTAGAATAGGGTTAGGTTAGGTAGTGTGTGTGCTAACCTAGAGGATAGGATTATAGCAGCCTTACAGCCTAAGGCTGTGCCTAAGATGCATGTGCCTAACCTACTACTAAGTTAGTAGGGGCCTAAGCCTAACATGTACATAAGGTAGCTAAGCCCCCTAATAGGGAGGGCTTAGAGATTAGTCTGTTAAATACTATACTGTCTACTATAGCTCTATAGCCTAGCACGCTGTCTACCTAAATCCTTACAAATAGGTTATTAACTATTATATTCTAATTAATACTAGGGACTAATATAGTATCTACCTACCCTTAGGAATCTACATCTACTATTATTAACTCCTTATATAACACTACCTAGGCTTTATTAACTAACCTATACATTATAGTCTTAACCTTAGCTATGTTAAATTAGATCTATTAGTATAAAATAGTGTTACTTACCTATTAGATACATCCTTTAGCTATAGTAATATACCTAATCTTAAATCTATATAAATAGGCTTAGAAAATTCATTATATAGGCATTAGATCTCTATTACCTAGTAATATAGTTATAAACTTCTTTACTATATAGTTAATTAAATAGTAATAACTTAACATTTCCTAATAGGACTTGTCTTAGCTAATCCCTTACTACTAGGTGCTATATTACTCTTATAATAACTCTATAGCCTTGTCTTTCCTCTTATATGCCTCTTATACTACTATTAACTAGGCTAACTTAATAGTAGCTAAATATTTAGGGGTGTAATGTAAGGCGGCCCTCACGTGAGGGCACGTGAGGGCACAGGCTCAGTAAACTAGGGCCTACAGGTTCCTGTATAAAAGGGGCTGGAGGCTCAGAGTGAGGCCTCCAGTCAATAGTTGCTGTACATACGTAGACCTATTGTGCTTCACACAAATACGATCCTTACTTCCTGCCTCCTGACCTAGTTCCCTGAACTCCTGTGACACCCTAGGCCTTACGCTTTACAATTCTATTAACTCAACCCATATTTAGTCTACCAGATCAGGATGGCAAGCTAGGAAAAGAGGATTACCCAAGCGACCTCCAGAGGAGCGACGCCCTTAACGGAACCAACAGAACCAGTCCCAGGACCTGTAGCACAGGAAGCTGACAGCCCAAGAGAGGATATGGCCTTGAAGCTGGCTAGCCTTCAGAGACGAATAGACGAGGAGAAGGCCTACTTCAACACCATGGAAGAGGCCCTCCAAATATTCCGACAGTTGCACAGCAAAGACTATAGCGCCTACCCCAAAGAAGTGAGGCTTTTTGCAGAAAGGCAGGCCTGAATACAAGAGGAAAGCCAGAAGAGGCGACACTAGGACAGCAAGGAAGAGTGGGAGAACCCTCAGGACAAGGAAGCCTAGGAAACAGCCTCTACTCTGTTGACAGAGACAACGCCAGCCCACAGACCCTTTAGAAGGGTCAAGGACCCTAAGGTCTACAAGGGCGAGTCAGCTAGGGAGCTTAACGAATTCATGGCCTTAATCTGCGCCTCCTTCCAGTACCAGCCTAGGATGTTTCCAACTGAACAATCTAAGGTGGCCTTCACAGCCCAATACCTTAAGGGCGACCCTATGAAGGAATGGGACAACTGCTGCACCTCCTAGGACGAGGGCTTCGCAGACCCCTTGGATATCGCTAGGTTTAAGGAGTTCCTCCGCAACCTCCACGTTAACCTAGCCAACCGACAGCGTATTACAGCCCTTAAGTATAACGGTGCCTACTAGCGCAAGGGACAGGGTATCTGTAAGTTCGTTGCGTACCTTAAGGAATTAGAACGGGAAATGGAACCATATACTGAGTCCCAAAGGACCACCCACCTCCTAACGAAGATCCACCTAGAGATGAGGCAGCAACTCCTTAAGGGAGGGTACACTAAGCGCTCCACTGCTTATAGGGAGGCTGTTGTCAATATCCTGGTGATGTTAGAAATGACCCACTGCTGGGTCACCAAGAAGACTCCTACCACCAACAAGCCCAGCTTAAAGGAGGGGAGAGGCTCCCCTTAGAACAGCTTCCCACATAGAAGGGGCAGCTTCAGCAGCAGTTGGGGATCCTGGTCCACCACCCCAGGAGAGAGAACCCTCCCTTGGAACAGACGCCAGAACCTAGACCAGCCTGCAGCAAGAACACAGACCCCTACCTAGAGTAGGGATTCGAGGCCAGCCCTAAGCAGGAGCTGCTACAACTGTGGTAAGGCAGGGCACTTCGCAAAGGAGTGCTGCAGCTAAGGCCAGTATATGGGTTTAGGAGTAAGGAAGCTAGACACCCAAACCCAAAGGAAGGAGTGACTCCTAGCTGGAGCCACCCAACCCACGTCTGGAAAGAGGATGGAGATCAACGTAGAGCTACGGGTAGGACTGACCTAGCACAAGGCCAAGGCCCTCCTTGACTTAGGATCAGACGCGTCAACGATCCACCCTCTCTTTGCAAAGGACGTAGGTCTTAAGTGCTAGGACAAGGGTCCACCCCAAGCGAAGGCTGTTGATGGCAAAGAAGTCGTCATATATAGGGCAGCAACCACAAGAGTTAGGGCCCAGGACCACTTTCAAAGGGAGTTGACCGTCAACTAGATGCTCCTTTCCATGGACACCCTAGGGGTGGATATTATCCTTGGAATGGACTAGATTGTACAGGTCAACCCCTAGATCAATTAGAGGACCCAGATCTGGCGCCACCCCTTCAATATAGCAAAGGCAGTGGTTGTAGACATAGAGAGCCTAGACGAAGGCAACACTGCCTTTGTCCTGGCCATGACCTTAGAAGAAGCGTTGATCACCTAGTGCCTAAAGGAGTACGAGGAGTATGCTAACGTCTTCTCTAAGGAGTAGGCAGAAGATCTGCCTAAACTAGGTAGGAAAACACATAGCATTGATACTAGGACCTAGGAACCGCCCTACGGTCCAGTATACAACCTTTCTAAGATGGAACTGGCTACGCTCTGCAAATACCTTTAATTGAGCGAGAAGAAGGGTTAGATCTAGTAGAGCGTAAGCCTAGCAGGAGCGCCTATCCTGTTTGTCTAGAAGAAGGACAGCAGCCTGCGCCTTTGCGTAGATTATAGGAGCCTGAACAACATCACGGTGAAGAATAGACACCCCCTGCCGTTAATCACTAAGACCCTGGATAGACTCTAGGGAGCAAGGAGCTTCACTAAGCTTGACATCTGGAACGCCTACTATAGGATCTGTATACGCCTAGGCAACGAGTGGAAAACAGCCTTCTGCACTCGTTACAGCCACTTTGAGTACAAAGTGATGCCATTTGGCTTAGCTAACGCGCCAGCCACGTTTCAAGCCTATATGAACGAGACCCTCAAAGGGCTCGTAGACACCATATGTGTTGTATACCTTAATGATATCCTTATTTACTCTTAGAGAGAGGAGGATTATACCAACCATGTATAGGAGGTCTTAGGACGCCTACGTGAGGCAAACCTATACGTGAAGCTCTCAAAGTGCAAGTTTAATACCAAGAAGGTAAGCTTCCTTAGGTATATCGTCACAACAGAAGGGGTTGCCATAGAGAGCGACTAGGTTGCTGTGATAGCTGAGTGGCCTATACCAAGGACCTACCAAGAGGTCTAGGTATTCCTCAGCTTCGCCAACTTCTACTAGCGCTTTATTAAGCAATACTCCTCTGTTGTGGCCCCATTAACAGGCCTTATGAAGGGGGCTAAGGCAGGGAAGCCAATAGGACCCTTTGTCTAGGGTGTGGAACAGTAGAGCGCGTTTGATTGCTTGAAGGAAGCCTTCACCACAGCCCCAACACTGGTTCACTTTGACCCAAGCTGTAGGATTAGGCTTGAGACAGACTCCTCTGGCTTCAGCCTCACTGGGAACCTGTCCTAGCTTGTAGACCAACTAGAAGGAAAGGGTGTATGGCACCTAGTCGCGTTCTACAGCAAGAAGCTGGAACTGGCCGAACTGAATTACAAGACCTACAACCAGGAGCTCCTAGTAATCGTGAGGTCCTTTAAGCAGTGGAGGCATTACCTAGAAGGTAGCCAACACCTAATTGAGGTCCTGACGGATCACAACAACCTGAAATACTTCATGGAAACTACCGCCCTCACAAGGAGGCAAGCGCAGTGGGTGTAGGCGTTGTCAGCCTACAACTTCCACATATCCTACTGAGCTGGTAAGACGAACCCTGCAGACAGGCTGTCAAGGAGACCAGACTATGAGGAAGAGAAGGGTAGCTAGAATGTGATGCTACCTACCCTTCAGAACAAGCTCCAGAAAGCCATACAGGCAGGAGAAGCCCTGTAGATGAGGCAGGTGGTGGCTAACCTACAAGAAGTAGGCACCACACTAGGCGAAGACCAGAGCAAGGGCACTAAGAGTCCAGGTCTCGTCGTCCCTCAGGTCATGGTAGCAGCCATGGCCAAGGGAGAGAGCGCCTACAGCGCCACAACCAAGCCCTTGGCAGACTTAATTAAAACCCTTTAGGCAGCTGACGAGCTTGCTGTTTACAGGGCCAAGGACGTGGGGTTGGCGTGAGCAAAGGGCTCTTTAGACTAGAGAGTAGATGATGTAGGCATCCTACGCTTTAAGGGAGCGGCCTACGTGCCTCCTAATCAGGCAGTACATATGGAAATCTTTAAGATTTGCTATGACGACCCCTTAGCTGGACACTTTAGGTACAAGAAGACCTAAGAGTTGATCTAACGCAAATACTACTGGCCTGGCTTAGACCAGGAGACCAGAGAGTACGTACAGGGCTGTGATTGTTGCCAACGTATCAAGCCTGTACGGCACAGGCCATACAGCAAAATGCAGGCATTGAAGATGCCCTCTAAGCCTTTTGAATCCATAAGTATGGACTTCATCACAGACCTTCCCCTAAGCATAGAGACAGGCTAAGCCAAGGCCTTAGACTCAATTCTGGTAATAGTAGACCGCTATACTAAGGTATCTAGGTATATACCATGTAGGAAGACCATTACAGCCTAAGAGCTGTTGTGCCTTTTCTTTGCATACTAGGTTAAGGACTTTGGAATACCAGCTGAGATCATAACGGACAGAGGCAGCGTGTTTACGTGCCACTTCTAGTCAGCCTTCTGTTTCCACCTTAAAGTACAGCGTAACCTGTCTACAGCCTTCCACCCTTAGTCTGACAGCTAGACTGAGAGGCAGAACTAGAATATCAAGGCTTACCTACAGATCCATTGTAATTAACACCAGGATAATTAGGTGGAGCTCCTTCACTTTGCAGAGCTCACCTATAATAACGCCTTCTACGATTCCATCTAGATGTTGCCTAACTAGGCGCAGTATAGTATCAATATTAACCTCAGGCAAGGGATCAAGGACGATCCCTCTAGAAGGGAGGTGCTAGTCATAAAGGACCAAGTAAAGGTAATCCTTAAGCTTAGAAAGGAGCTTGAGGAGGCGTGGAAACAGACAAAGGAAGCCTAAATAAGAGGCTATAACATGCTCCACAAGCTAATGTAGTATATGGTAGGAGAGAAGGTGTGGCTGTTGGCCAAGAATATCAGGACTACCTAACCAAGCAGGAAACTTAGTCACTGGTGGCTTAGGCTGTATGAGATCCTACAGAGGATTAGGAAGCAGGCGTATCAGCTGAGGCTCCCACTAAGGTATAAGGCAATCCATGACGTATTCCACGTCTCCCTACTCAAGAGGTATTGGGAGGGCGTAGAGAAGGCTGATCCTCCACCTGATCCAGAGGTCGTGGATAGGGAAGAGGAATATAGGGTTGAAACAGTCCTGGACCACAGGACTGTACGAAGAGGCAGAGGAACTTAAGAAGAATACCTGATTAGGTGGGCAGGCTACACAGCTGCTGACGACCAGTGGGTTCTAAAGCTTGATGTAGGGCTGCTGTTAATTGAGGCATATCACAAGGAACAAGTGTAGAAGGCAATGTAGTATATTGTCCTAACTATAGGGAAAACAACACGTTGATTGTTAAAGAAGTAAGGCTCATAGACTTAGAGGGAGACCCTAACCTAGACTTAGAAGGAACGCGCGCGTCAGACGAAGGAGCAGCGACGGAAGCAGGGCGCAGATTATAGAGCCACTGGTCTGGGCGCATAAACAAACGCTTAAGAAGAGCACGACTATAGTCTGCAGGCGTTGGCAGGAGAATAGGTCCCACCGACAAGGGCGCTAAGGGCAGGACAGGCCTCACTCAAGCTACCCACAGGGTTAACAAAACGTCCAGAAAGGATGGGAATCACAAACCCACGATAAACTTCAGGGCAGCGACGTGGGCGTTGAGGCCAACCTAGTAGGCGTCTAGAGCCGCATTAGTAGCAGCGTGGAACGCTGTAGCAGTAGCCCTAAGAGCCTTGGTCTTGGTCTAATCTAACTCAGCAAGGGTTTTAGCGTGGTGAAGAAGGGCCTGGCGCAGATCGTTGAGGTTGCAGACAACAAGGCCCCCCCTAGTAACAGGCGTGGTAGCCTTCTTGTCCTTGCTCTTAGGAGTACGAGGCTCCTTGCCCTTAAGGGCTGTGGTAAACTCGCGCTAAGTAGAGAGGAGGGTCGCTAAAGCCTCACGAGTGTCCTTTGAATCCCCTGCAAGCCCAGCATCCTTGTCATTAGCGCAGCAGTTTAAATAGGCATCAGCCTTAAGCTGGAGGGCTATGAGAGCACCCTTAAACTCAGGAGCAACCTATAGGTCTGTTAGAATATCCAAATAAAGAAGGTGAGGGAAAGCCTACTAGAACGTAGAGGTGGTGGCCTTAGAGACAGTTGCTGCACTTGTCCATGCTAGTAGGGACCTAGTAGATCTGTCTAGGATAATTGTAATAAGTAACTGAACACTTAACACAGTAGTCACAGGAGCCTGCGCAAAGGGGACCAGCAGTCTCTAGAACTGGGTAGCAAGCAGACACTTTCTACCCTAGCGCTGTACGCATCTCCTTGGCGGCCAACTGAGCAGCAACCTCATCCTCCTTAGGTGCGTCCTCAACTAAAGGTGATTGGTAGGGGCGTACAGTGCAAGGGCGGGAGGTGGACGTAACGGAAGCAGCGCTAAAGGGAGAAGGGGTGACAGGCAACTCTAACTTAGGAGACCTAGACATCTGGGCAGCAGCGCGCTTGAGGGGAGTGGAGACAGGCGCTGCTGTCTTCTTAGGCTGCTTGTGTGGAGCCATGGCTAAGGGATCTAATCCACAGGTTAGTCACTAGAGAAGGAAGGAAGGAAGGTAAATACCTTTTGAGAAGAGGGAGTAAGCCTTAGAAGTAGATGTGAAGGAGTAGGCTAAGGACCTAGAAGACTGGGCGCTTGGTGTAGGGTTGTGTAAGGGAAGTAGGAAGTTGAGTAGGAAGTGGAAGTTAAGCGCAACGCCCACAACAATTAGGGGTGGCTGTAGCAACCACACAACAAGGGGGGTCACGGGACCCCCCTAACAGGCGCAACTCCAACAACAACAACCCACCCTACACGTGAGCAAACGAGCCAAACAGGGGCGCAGCCAGCCCTAACCTCTACGCCTGGAATTAAGGGCAATTCCCTAGAAGGGGGAGGTAATTGTAAGGTGGCCCTTACGTGAGGGCACGTGAGGGCACAGGCTTGGTAAACTAGGGCCTATGGGTTCCTGTATAAAAGGGGCTGGAGGCTTAGAGTGAGGCCTCTAGTCAATAGTCGCTGTACATACGTAGACCTATTGTGCTTCACATGAATACAATCCTTACTTCCTGCCTCCTGACCTGGTTCCCTAAACTCCTGTGACACCCTAGGCCTTACGCTTTACATGTAATCCTTAGCATCTAACTAACCCTTATTATCCATTAAACCTAAACTACTAACCTACTAATTATAATACTCTTATATTCCCTATCTTATATAAATGATCTAATAAATTAATGTAAAACTATAACATGTCCCTCTAAACCTTCTTTATCCTCTTAATCTCTTTATTACTTTCTTCCTATTCTGCTTCTTTATCTTCTTCCTCCTTATTATTAGATCTATTCCATTCTATATCCTTAGTATTTTTCTACATTTAAAATTCTCTAATTGTAAGGATGCCTCCTTACTTAGGGTACACTTAGACCTATAGGGCAGCGTGCAGCACTAATACTATGGGGTGGCAGTGTAGGAGTTTGAGGGTTGGGGTAGATTTAGGTAATAGACAGGAGTAGATCTACAGGCACACTAGGCTTAGCAGAGTCAGACCTAATATAGATACTTAAGGGGTAGGAAGCCTTACGCTCCTCCTTCATCTTTTTTGTATCCTTTGTAGTAGACCTATAGGATTACACTGACTTATATCTAACTCGCACTCCTATATGCCACTTCTTATGATACAGTGCCCTGTGTCCTTACATTATATAAAAAAGATCACGCCTGCTAGGGACAGCTGTACTTAAATAATATCCTATACTAGAACGACTTAGGAGAACTACTGTTACACCACTAACTGCAACTCAGTGCTGTCTTAGAGGAGAGACCTAACGACTTTAAATAGCTGTGATTCTAGAGATCTCACAGACAGCTAGTAGATTAGGGTTTGATCCTACAGAGCAAGCTAGTAAAGCTGCTGACGCGTTAGCGCTGAATAGGATACAAGATCCTAAATAACCCCCTTAAGCACAGAGGCAATTGTGAACAAGAGTGCTAATAGCTACAAGCTACTAGAAATCAGACTCTTCTATATTAACTGCAACTTAATACACCCCTAAACTAATATGAGGAAGATGACCTTAAACATACCCTAAGACAATGATAGTCAACTGTCTAGAATAACAACTAGGCAGACCACTGCTGTAGGCACGACTGCAAGGCTATCTAAGAGCCCCCTAGATTGAATCGCAAACCTTAAAAACAAGATGCGAGAGCTTAAAGCAATGATAGCCAACCTAGCAGCAACCTAGACTAGAATCCTGTCCACACTAGCAGCAGACACTCTAGTACGCACTATTAAAGCTGACGAAGACAAACAGCCTAAACAGCCTGCACTAATAATGCAAAACACCTTTAGCACTGTTTAGTTGCCACCTGTTGGCAATGCGCGCTCTCCTTTAATCCTAGTTCTACCCTAACAGTACACTAAGGACCCCTTAAGTCGCTATAAGAAATTGTCTATATTAGAGAAAATCACACCCCTTAGCGATGGCATCAAACACACCTTCCTATAGTGGAGTGCTTCTATTTAGGACCAACTTATAGTTAACAAAGACTATTACCCTACTAACGTGTCACAACGAGCGTTAATATAGGGAACCACAACTAGCCTAGCTAAAAAATACCTAGAACCCTAATACCTATCTAATACGCATAGGTTCTAGAGCGCTAACGAAATAATGGACCTATTAGGATTGTATTACCTTATAGGTAACGAGACTAAACAGGCCTAGAACGAATTCAACGATATGCAAATGGGAGAGAAGGGCCACTCTTACAAGTCCTTCCCTAAGTTTAAGGCCTGTTTCTAAAGCATAGCTATTACTAGATAAGTATTACAATCAGAGTGGTTCTAGTATATGTGGAATAAGCTGACGCTGCAATTCTGCAGCTGCGTAGCAGTTATCAAGAACTAATGGAATGGTAATTACTAGGTTATAGTCTAAGAGCTCACTACGTTTGATTAGGAATGCTAGAGGAACAACAAGTTGAGCTTCTTGTCTATGGCGTTAAAGCCAAGCTTAGTGAGGTCTACAGACCAGCCTAAGTTGAGCTCCACGCCAGTCTTGAGACCAACCCAACCTATTACTACTTCTACCCTTCCTCTGTTTAACTAGACCTAGTTCCCCACCTACCTAAAACCAGACATTATAGGGCGTGCCTGAGCTGCTGCTCTAGCTGCCACTAGCAAC
>KV459024.1:0-12288 GCA_001662605.1 Pseudogymnoascus sp. 05NY08
GGCTTCCTACCCCTTAAGTATCCATATTAGGTCTAACTCTGCTAAGCCTAGCGTGCCTGTAGATCCACTCCCGTCTGTTACCCAAATCTACCCTAACCCTCAAACTCCTACACTACCACCCTAGGGTGTTGGTGCTGGGCGCTACCCTATAGGTCTAAATGTACCCTATGTAAGGAAGCATCCTTACATGTTTAGTCTTGTTACCTATAAGGTAATATCATCCTAATAGGTTTATTATTTTGTTAGTACTCTAGAACCTATATGTATTAGATAGGTATTAGGGTTCTAGGTATTTCTTAGCTAGGCTAGTTGTAGTTCCCTATATTAACACTTGTTATAACACATTAGTAGGGTAATAGTCTTTATTAACTATAAGTTAGTCCTAAATAGAAGCACTCTACTATAGGAAGGTATGTTTAATGCTGTTGCTAAGGGGTGTGATTTTCTCTAATATAGACAATTTCTTATAGCAACTTAAGGGGTCCTTAGTGTACTATTAGGGTAGAACTAGGATTAAAGGAGAGCGTGCATTACTAATAGGTAGCAACTAAGTAGTACTAAAGGTGTTTTGCATTATTAGTGCAAGCTGTTTAGGCTGTTCGTCTTTGTTTTCATTAGCTTTAATAGTGCGTACTAGAGTGTCTACTACTAGTGTAGACAGGATTCTAGTCTAGGTTGCTACTAGGTTAGCTATTATTGCTTTAAGCTCTTATATCTTGCTTTTAAGGTTTGCGATTTAATCTAGGGGGCTCTTAGATGGCCTTATAGTTATACCTACAGTAGTAGTCTACCTATTTGTTATTCTAGACAGTTAACTATCATTATCTTAGGGTATGTTTAAGGTCATCTTCCTTATATTAGTTTAGGGATGTATTAAGTTGCAGTTAATATAGAAGAGTCTGATTTCTAGTAGCTTATAGCTATTAGCACTCTTGTTTATAATTACCTCTATGCTTAAGGGGGTTATTTAGGATCTTGTATCCTATTTAGCACTAACGCGTTAGCAACTTTACTAGCTTGCTCTATAGGATCAAACCCTAATCTACTAGCTGTCTATAAGATCTCTAGAATCACAGCTATTTAAAGTTGTTAGGTCTCTCCTCTAAGACAGCACTAAGTTGCAGTTAGTAGTATAACAGTAGTTCTCCTAAGTTGTTTAAGGGTAGGATATTATTTAAGTACAGCTGTCCCTAGCTAGTGTGATCTTTTTTATATAATGTAAGGACATAAGGCACTATATTATAAGAAGTGGCATATAGGAGTGTAAGTTAGATATAAGTTAGTGCAATCCTATAGGTCTACTATAAAGGATATAAAAAAGATAAAGGGGGAGTGTAAGGGTTCCTACCCCTTAAGTATCTATATTAGGTCTAACTCTACTAAGCCTAGCGTACCTATAGATCTACTCCTGTCTGTTACCTAAATCCACCCTAACCCTCAAACTCCTACACTACCACCCTATAGTGTTGGTGCTAGGCACTACCCTATAGGTCTAAATGTACCCTATATAAGGAGGCATCCTTACATAAATGCTAGCTATAACATATAGTGCCCTATGTCCTTACACTATATCTACTAAGAGAATAACATAATTATAAGGATTAGTAGCAACTATCTATAGCAACTTATATTATAGAATGAAAGGCTATGTAACCTACCTTTAGCTTATATAAAATTATAGATTATGTGACTTTTACATCATGTGATAATCATAATTATAATCATGATTATTTAAACTTAATAATCATAATCATAACTAGTTATGATTTTAACTAGTCATGCTTATATAATATTTAACTAGTTAACTAGTCATGATTATCTTAATTATTTGTTCTAACCCTGCTTATATTAACTTTTAGTGTAAGAGCGTAATTTTTATATACGTCAACTCCTCTTATATTATTTAATTCCAAAATGCATTTCGAATATATTATAAATATATTCAACATACAATAGTTTTGGCGCAGATTCTGGATTTTAGAATCCCTTTCGCGCATATTTTCATTGATGTCATCTGTATTCCATGCACATTTCATTCAATCAGGAGTTATAGCTAAGTATCATGACGATACACCATCATGGTGTGT
Source organism: Pseudogymnoascus sp. 05NY08 (assembly GCA_001662605.1). Lineage (NCBI taxonomy): Eukaryota > Fungi > Ascomycota > Leotiomycetes > Thelebolales > Thelebolaceae > Pseudogymnoascus > Pseudogymnoascus sp. 05NY08. The sequence continues at coordinate 2,088 of KV459024.1, forward strand.
AGTCGGTAATGGTAGGTCCTACCATATCAGGTGTTGCTGTTAGTGCCGATTACCACCCCTCATTCCAATCAAACAGGCAACTTGGCCGAGCGGTTATGGCGCCAGTTTCAGGTTCACCTGATTCATCAAACTACTGGGTAGTCGAAGCCTCGATGCTGTCGTAAATATACACATAGTCCATGAAGGATTTGGGCAACATTGTAAATCTACGTAGGTCCACAGAGGCTTCAGACAGCATTAATTGCACGTATTATAGATTAGTGTTAAGTTGGGGGAGTCAATTGATCTATCTACCTATAGTTCATGAACTGCCTCGTCCCTCCACAACTAGAATTTCCGAAAGAATATAAGAACTTCATAATCTGTGAACTATTCCCGTTCCATAGAAGTAGAGCCTGACTCCACGAGATCTACTACACGAGAGTAGTAAATCCTATGTCTCCTTTTCATAATCCAGCACAAACAGATCGCTGGAATAGAGGCCTGAGACTGCACAAAGGATGGAGGCTTCGATCGCACAAAGAATTGGAGGCTCTGGTCGCATAAGAATTGGAGGCTCTGGTCGCATAAGAATTGGAGGCTCTGGTCGCATAATGGAATGGAGGCTCCGGCCGCACAAGAATTGTACGGCCATATATAAAGGCGTTGCCTGAATCAGGCAAGACAGATAATCAGCTTCGCAGAAGATTAGGTGAGGTCCATCTCCGTATCATCGCGGACGGCCTCCTCAACCCAGCGCCTGTTAAGCATAGACTCCTCGCGTCTACCCCGAGAGATATCGAGGATAGCTGCTACTAGAGCTTCCGGCGACAGCTGCTGGTGCCCTGGTAAATGATCCACCCTGATATCTGGCGCCTCAATCAACTCATCTTCAATCCTGAACCACTTGCCGATGGTGAATGCTGTCGTCATGTTGTCATCAGCATCTTTCTTTTCCTGCTCATTAACGGTAATGCTAAGCTCGGCAGTAGCTCCAAACAAAGCCTTCACCATCGCATTTCTGATAATACGCGACTGGAAGCTATCTTCGACGGACAACTCAAAGCGCTTGACCGTGTGGGGCTGTGTCAGGCGCCTAAAGCGTCCTGTGGCCTGGACTTTTTCTCCCTCGTTCATCGGGGAATCAAATTCTATCGTATCGTTGCATAGATTTTGGAGGTTCAGACCAACAGAGCCAACTGCGTAACTACCCACGAATATATGGCACTCATCTGTTTTGGTAGTGAACTTCTTGACTAGAGAATGTCTCTCTTCGCTGGAAAGCTCTGCTGTATATGTCGCAGAATCGATTTGAAGCGCCTGGAAACAAGCATGCAAGAGAATCTGGTTTGCTGGCAGAGAGCACCATATTCCAATCTTACGACCGGCAAGAACCACGAGAGACGCTACAATCTGTAGCAGCTGTCGCAGTTTCGGGGACCCACGGCAAATTAATGCCAGCTGTTTCGCAATTTCATGCTTTTCTGGGAGGTCGAAATCACACTTGCCCGTAGCCTTCACTTGGGAGTCTCTAATCAGCTCAAGCCGGCTCCATAGGCAACCCTTCTTAGCTTTCCAGCCCTTGACTTGATCAGCTGTGACATAGTCGCCAGTCCACTGATAAGATAAGGCAGTCGACAGCAGCATGAGGTTCCGCGCGTGTTTGCGGTTCCAACAAACCTTTCCATCCGGTAAGAAGTGGGCTAGCTTCTGCAGCGGCATCGCAGAGAGCTCATTGTACGATCTCTGTTCATCTGGAGAAAATCGACAGATGATTCGACGGCTAAAGAGCCTCGGCAGCGATTCGCCTATGACCTTGTTGTGGTCCGAAGGATCTTTGGAAGCATAAGTTCGTCGTAGGAGGCATCTTTTCCATGCCTTCTCAAGGTAGAAGCCACGCTTCTCCAGTGAGGCATTAGGCCCCGTAATCCATGTGTGGACAGCATGAAGGGTCATGCGCAACACAGCTGCTGGATGGTCGTCGGGGGGTTCGTATGGATTTACATCTCTACGAACCCCCCACTGCTGGAGATTCTCTAGGGTCCAGAGATCAGTATTGGCTTGGATGATGTTCACGAAGCCTTCGAAGTCATTTATCCCATTAGGGAGTACGGTAGCCGTCGCGAGAATCGTAAAGGGTGGCTGCATCCACTTGATGGTGGTGCTTATAGCAGTACTCGCATTCTTTATGCAGTGGGCTTCGTCGATGACGAGAAACTCGAATAGACCGCTTAAATCGCGCTCCCATGTGCGGTCTGGTTGTCTCCAGGCATCCTCGGCTTGGATTTTTGTCCACCCAAGATCATTCATTCGATGATTCAAAAGTCTAGTCGGTCCGTGACGAGCTCGCAGTGTGTCTGGCGACGTGAGGATTATCGTCCTGGCATTCCTCTCAGAGCCATCGAAATGGACCGACCCACGTAGCAGCGGCCCATCGACCTTCTTGCCAGTAGTGGCTATGGTCAGAGCCTCCGAACCGTAGTAAACCAACGAGATCATTTTAGGATCAAAATTCTTTATATCTCCGGCCCATTGCTGGATGATCTCTCCGGGAACTACAAGAAGGATGGGCCTTGGAGGCTCGGGCGACGCTCTATCGCCGGCGGCCCACTCTCGATGAGCCTCTAGCATGCCTTCTCTCACCTCTAATTTCTACAAAGGGGCAATGTTAGTATAACGCTTCAATATACTCTACTTGTAGTAACTTACCTTTGCTAAGAAGCCCAGACACTGTATCGTCTTACCCAGACCGGTATTATCGGCTAATATACAGCCAGAGATGGCGTGGTCCTCTGCGAAGTCGAGGAGAGCCTTCAGTCCGACGACCTGCCAGCTTTTAAAAGCCATAGTCGGCATCATGTTTGGGAGGCGGGGATGTAATGGGTCTAAATTGCCCAGATCGGTGCAGTCTCCAGCATAGTCAAATCGCTGTAACTTTGCGTTGTCGAGTAGTCGTTCCATCCTGTCGATGCAGAAGCATCCGTAGCCTTGCGGGAGTTGAACTTGTCCTCTTGGGACCCTTTCTCCAGATCCTTGTACCACTGGATGCTCTCTTCGTTGAGAGCATCCAGGTCTGCCTCTTCTCCCGGGGCGGGCGTTTGGCGAACAAATGGGGTTTGGATCCTGACAGGATCCCCAAAGCTTTTGACTGCGGAATAAATGGTCATATATTGGCCGTAGCGCGTTTCTAAGTTGAAAGGATCCTTTGGATCCATGGTTTTCTTCATGGCTGCGAACTCGTCAAACTCCACATCATTTCCTTGATTCACTGCTGAGCTTTCAGCTGCAGCGGCCAAATCAGCTGCTGAGGCAGTCGAGCTAACAGCTGTGACAGAAGTGTTGGCTGCGGGATCTCTCTCGTTCTCGGTGTCCGACTGCTGGTGGCGACTGGGAGCCGAGTTATGGGTTGCACGTAGCATTGCGTGCCAGAGTCGGGCGAAGGCTTCTTCCATGGACATCTTTACGCCGTAGAAAATTCCTTGGCGATTTTTCATGTTAAAAACTGTCATTTGAAATAAGCAAAGACTATACCAATCGATATCAGTAAAGTCATCGACGTCTGGTTGTTGAGCAGAAAATTTCTGGAGGCCATAACCTTCTCCTTCGTTGATGGTTTGAATTACTGCGCCCAGAGTTGGGCCCTGGCGGGTTCCCTTCCCCTTCCCTTTCGAAGTGGCTGCAGGATCTACATCAGACAATGAGACCCTGTCTTTTAATATAGAGAAGAACCTTGTGAAAGCCTTGCTCTCGATCCATCCAGTAAACTGATCGGTGCTCTTTAACCCAAACGCATCTGTCATTCGACCTAGCGATGAGTACGTGTTTGGCGGTAGGACGCCGTTCACACCAAGCTTCACCGGCGGCTCTGTAGTCTGCAGCGCAGCATTGAGCTTACGACGCTTGGCGGGCGTCGCGGATTCAGACGACTCGCTATCAGATGGGCTACTAGCACGCGTATTTGATGGGTTTGCTCTGGTGTTAGGGCGCGGTGGTGGAGGCATGCTCGACTGTGTAGCACCAGCTGTTGATGGAGCCTTCGGTGCGCCACCTGCGGTGGATGGAGCCTTCGACGCACCACCTGTGAATGGAGCCTTCGGTGCATCACCTGTGGATGGAGCCTTCGGTGCACCACCTGTGGATGGAGCCTTCGGTGCACCTGCGGTAGGAGCCTTCGGTGCGCCACCTGTGGATGGAGCCTTCGACGCACCACCTGTGGATGGAGCCTTCCCAGCCTGTGCTGGGTCTTTAGAGGGAGTAGTTCCCATCGCGATCTGAAGGCTTTAGTCGCGGTGACTTCCAGTAAAGTATCTTAGGATGTTGTCAGAAGGTGTCTTGATATATTTATAAGTGTATAGTTACCAGTTGTCGACTCGTAGTGCTTGTACCAGGTCGAATGCTTGGGTATATTTGCGTCAGATTGACAGTTCACTTTCGATCTGAGTGATTTGGTTCAGTTAGAACCACAAAGGTTTCGACTAATCTAAAAGTATTGAATGAGTTATAGTTCAGAGGCATCAGTGAGGTAAGGAATTGCACTTACTGAAGTTTGGGGTGGAGGCTTTCACGAGACCTGATGAATTGACGACAGGTTGTGATGAATCCGATGAATTTAAAGGTAGATATGGGCGTTCGACCAACCTAAAGATGTTGGATGAGTTATAGTTTAGAAGTAATAACTATGAAAAGAAATAAACTTACTGGCGTTTGGCTTGGAGGCTTTCGCCAAGCTTGATGATTTTGACGGGTTGTTTGAAAAATTTGAAGAATTTGAAGGCGGATGTGGGCGTGAAGTCAAGTAAGATGTCAGGTAAGAACACGGCTAGGTGTTGCCCCCTCAAAGAAAGGCTTAAAGATAGCCTTGTCCTGCTTCGATCTGAGTACAGACAGTTACAATAAGCGTAGTTCAGGGGAAACACGAACTGGGGACTACTAGACAAAGGGACAATAACACCCATAATAGACCGCAGTAATATTATACTTATAATATTACATACTACCACAGAAGAGAAAAATCTATTGAATTCGTGCATATTTGTTATAGTTACAGCTAATTGTAGCCTTCATCCGTAACTACATTTCAGAGCACAGTTATTAGTAAATGTAAACTATTCGTTAGGGGTTGTAGGTGGCTCTCTCAAACAGACTCAAGCAGGCTCAAGCCCCATCGCTTGCAAGAGAGCATCAGGAAGATTTGGAGGCGAAGGGTCATCGTGAAGACAGTCTCTCAAAAAATCATCTACTCCGCCCATATCAATGTTCATTAGGACCTCTTGAATTGAGGTGACGCCTTCGACATTGGCGGCGTCAATGTGCTGTGGGGGCCCGCCAGCGAGAACGTGTTCATATGACGTTGGTCGAGACACTTCCAGTTCGGCATCTTCGCTGTAGAGTATCCCATACGACTCGAGCACCGCCATCCGATCAGCAAAGCCTTCCGCGCGCTTCTTCCGGTCGTATCTGACGGAAGCCTTCGCCCCGCAATTTGTATTCTGCTTCCACTTGTCGGAATAGCCTGCTTCGGTTTTCAGCTTCTCATGCTCTTCGCCCCAGACATGCACCGACGATTTCTTGACGTGCCTTAGCACCATTGCGGCAGACGGGTAATCCGCCGCACGTTTATGCTGCAGGGCAACACAAAATGGGCAAGACCACGGGTCTGATCCGGGGCCATGCTCTGCCTGGAGCCTTCGTAGAAACTTGTTCCGCAGGGAGTGGAAGTCCGAGTTGCGATGTCGCTGGAGATGCGCCATACACTTCCATGTTCGTGTTCTATGCTCCGTGTCAATATCCTCGTCTTCCATACACTCACGACAGACAAGCTCGTTGTTGTGTCTGGGCCTCGCCGTGATGGCAAGCGGTAAAACGCTCATTGGCAAGCTGCCGCCGTGCGACAGCTGAGGCGTAGCCTCTGGGAACTGAAGAAGAAGCTGCATAAAGGCTCGAACACAAACGTTGTACGGGATTTCGTGCTGGTCATGGTCTATAGTATCACCAGGCTCATCTGTGAGCCTAGTGATGACGCCTTCGGATGCTAACACTTCAATGTCTGGCTCGTGGGGGCTCTCGACAAAGTCACGCTCAAAGCCTCCATCAGCAAGCATAGCTGGAGGCTCCACGTCCATAGTATCCTCAGCAGGTGCCGTCGCGCATTGATCGAGAGCTGCTCTCATAAGGCCCGATTTAGAATTGCCAACTCGTGCCACAGCCTCTTCCCGAGTCATCCCTTCTTGCAGCTCTTCCGACCTTACTCTGAGTAGCGAGGCGAAGACGATCTTTGACACTCGCCGTCTATAATTCTTCCACTCCGTATGCGAACCAAGTTCGGGGGCGTTTGTGTCAGCTTCAATGAAGGCTGCGACAGCCTCGTTGAGGACGCCTCCATATATTGCCCGGACTTCCGTAGCCCCTAGCGCTGTTGTGGATAAGTCATGAAGGCGCCGGGTCTGTGCCATCATCTTCTTGTCGACTACCTCTCCCAGGGCCATCGCAGAGATGTCGGTAATGGGAGCATCGTCAACATAAAAATGCTCAAGAGTCTTAGACTGGGCACTGTGCCCCAGAATACGGCGAGCATGGTCGGGGCCCACCAACTCAGTTAGATCAGTTGCGATCCGACGCCTAATGGAGTAAAAGGTTATGGTGCGTTCATATCCCATATGGCGGCCCCGTTCTCGAAGGTACTCGGTGAGGGACGCAGCGCTTGCGGGCTTCTGGGATACATCTAATCCACGGGGTGTGCTTCCGAGCAGAATGGGTTGGTCGAGGAACGAAGGCTTCCACTAGGTCCATTTAGTACGACGCTATAATACGAAAGGGGGTGGAACTATACCTGTATGTTCAACCTGTCCCCATTCAGAAGGTCATCCAAGGTCTCTATCCCGGCGATTGCTCCTCTCCTCAGCGCAATTATGAGTAGGCGGTGGGGAACTGAAAAAACCAGATTGTCGGTTATGTTTGGAGACATTACGCGACACTTGATGGGCCTTGAAGGCTTTGCTGCTTTGCTCGCCTGCTCGGCATCTTGCGAGTTGGTCTTAACGACCCTGAAATTAATGTCGGCAATAAACTTGCCCTGCTCTGCGCCCCGGAATATTTTCACATCGCTCTACATTAAAAACCTGCCAGCTTGGATGCTGGTCTTATCCTTGGGGTTGTGCCCCAAGCTGCCAGGCCTTACGGCGCACGTTCTCCCCATGCACCATGCTAGGTGGTGCATTTCCGCCACTATAAAGCAGCGAGTCTGCTGCATATCGAGGTCGATCATTTGCGAGATCTCAGGTAGACCAACATGTGTGCTGTTCAAATCCCCATACAGGGGGATATTAAATTTATGCACAGCAAAACGCAGTACTTCGGTGATGTTGTTATACAACAGCGCTGCTCGTGGAGCTTCTATATCCCTGAGCCTATAGCTTCTGTTGGCGTGGAAGCTTAGTCCGGATCGTATCTTAGTCAGAGATTGGTATGTGCATGGTGTTCCCCGGGCGCGGCCACGCATTCTCGGCGCGGCGTACAGTATGAAACTATCGCATAGTTAGCTCGAAGAATATAGTGAAGCTCGAAACGTAGACAGAGACATACAGTCTGATACGAAGGAAGAGTAGCTTGAAGTCGGCTGGGAACATAACCGCCGACTTCTCAGCCTCAGATTGACCCTCCGTGATCTGCTTGATAAAGAGTAAGAAGGCTTCGTAGTTGAACAACACGCGGTCTTGGTCGATCTGTGTCGACACAGCGGCCCAGCGGAAGCCTACGGCTTCGTCGTTGAGGTCATTGAGTTCTTTCATTAAATCAAGGACATATTCATTATCAGCCGCCGACGATATATGATTTATTTCTTCAAACAAGGTCCGACGGCGTGGGAATGTGGCCGCCATGGTGTATGTGGATGACAACACCTGTCGTCGCTGAAGGCTTCGATGACCTGAAGGCTTCGACGACTAGTGGCCGTCAAGTCGCACTAGAGAATGAGATGAAACGAGCTCAGGAGAATGAGACGAGATGGGCACAGGCGTGGGAGTGGTGTTGTAACGTATGTACGGAAGAGAGGTATGGAGGGTTCATCAGACACCATAAGTTGTGCGTCTAATTTGGCGGCAACAACTCAAGTATCCCAAGTAACCCAAATATCCCGCAACGAACACGCAACTGTTATTTAACCCGCCACCTTATAAAGAGAACGCGAATCGTTACGGAATAAGAAAAGGAGAGTTAAAACAGTAATATTATTATAAAGTAAAGTACCTACTCTCTTCTAACTACAGCTTATAGAGAGCCTTGCGTAGAGCTTCCATAGCGAATTTATAGTGTGCAAAGATAACCATAAAGTAAAGCTAAAATAATAGTAACCAGTAACTGTATAAAGGTATAGCATGCCGTAAATTCTGCTGCACATAGCTAGAGATGGAGGCTTTTTCAGTGGAGGCTTCAGTCATGGCGGCTTCGGCGTGGAGGCTTCAGTAGAGGCTTCAGTAGAGGCTTTAGTGGAGACGTAGCCGGTAGTAGATAATATAACAAGGTAATCCTTACGATGATTGCAGACCTGTATCGACATCTGGGCGGGCTCTCTTTCGGGGTCTCTCCTTATTCGTCGTGAGATCCAACGGTTGAGCAGAGCCTCCAGGCTGAACGGCTCCAAGACTCTTTTTGCGTCGGGAGCAGAACTCGAGGAAGAGCGAGACGAGCGCACTCTTGTTCAGCTTCTGCAGCAATTGCGCAGGAGAATCCGCTGGTTTGACAACAGCGACATCATTGTTAGCGTTGGCCTCCACTTCAGGAACAGTAACATGGTCGGAAGCTTGGGCGGCCAAGAGGTATGACTGCTTGAATGCCAAAGCTACCCGAGCGGAGCCTTCACAGACTGAGGAGTATAAGTGACACTTGTTTTTAGTCGTATATGTCCCGAATGCATCGTAGAAGTGCTCATCGTGATGAAGTCTGATCTCGTCCATGGCAGCAGTACTTTCTGTGGTGAGGTTGAAAGGACCATGATTGGCATCGACGGTGGTGGGTTTCTTGGCAGTGGCTGGCCCCGCTTGACTGTGCTCATCGAGTTGGTCGCGATCTTCGCTGTTGACCCGAGTTTCATCCTGGCTGAGGTTCGCATTGTCGTCAGTTCCGCCGTAGTTGTCGCCCTCGCTCTCAGAGTGTTGACTGCTACCTGAACTCTCCCCGTCGTCGTCAGAGGCCAGTATGATCGCACGACGACGTGCCTTCTGTGGCTGCTTTTTCTTGGTGCGTGTCTTGGCGCGGCTGGTACGAGTAGCTGCAGGACGGGAGAGGTGTCTGCTCCACAATAGATTAGATCGGGGTATCCAATGAGATGAGAGTGGATGACTTTACTTATTGACCATGATGACCAGAGCCTCCTGTGAACGAAGAATGTTCTGCAGCATATGTAGGAGGTAGTTCTGGTTGTTCAGCAGAGCAACCTCTGCTGGCGACGCATGTCGGTAGTTGTCAAGACGAAGCCACTGACCAGTAGACTCGACGGCGACATGTGGCGGATTGATGGGAGTTTTGACAGTTTCACTTCGACTGCTGCTTGCCATGTTTGAGAGGGAGGCAGGGTCTGTTGCTAAGGCTGCGACTGCTCTCTGAGCTGAACTTTCGACAGAAGCAGGGTAACCTTGTCTAATTGGTGATGAGTCTTTGGTGAAGGCTTCAAAGAGTCATGACTGGGTCTGCGAATGCCCTTTGATAGAGGAGGCCCTTTGACGGAGGCTCCGGCAGGGTGGCCTTGTCCAAAATACTGTGATGAATGGGGATATATCTAGTAGTACGGATGAAGGCTTCAGGCAGGGTGACTTTGTCTAAAATACTTCAGAGGAGTGATAGTTGGTCTGCGAATGACCTTGGATGAAGGCTTCAAAGGGTGTAACCTTGTCTGACGACTATTGGTACTCTCCAGCGAAGGTTCCGAAAAGTAGTAACTGCGTGTATCAGCACGACCAGTTGGACTAATGCGACAAATGGTAGTGACTATGTTACTGCACGTCTGTGAAGGCTTCAGGCAACTACATCTTCCTATCTTGTTCTCGCTTATAGAAATAGAAGTAGCAAAAATATAGAATATGAATTTGAACTCAATATTCCGGTTTACTCGCTTAATGACAATAGTAGAGGGAAAAAAAATGACAACTGAGAGATTCGAACTCTCGCTCTTTCGAACTAGTAAGTCACATGATGACCTGAAACTAGCGCCTTAACCGCTCGGCCAAGT
>KV459025.1:0-12421 GCA_001662605.1 Pseudogymnoascus sp. 05NY08
TATCCTATTCGGCGCTAACGCGTCAGCGACTTTACCAGCTTGCTCTGCAGGATCAAACCCTGATCCACTGGCTGTCCGTGAGATCTCTGGAATCACAGCTATTTGAAGTCGTTAGGTCTCTGCTCCGAAACGGCACTAAGTCGCAGTCGGTGGTGGTGTAACGGTAGTTCTCCTGAGTCGTTTGAGTGTGGGATATTATTTAAGTACGGCTGTCCCCAGCAGGCGTGATCTTTTTTGTATAATGTAAGGACACAGGGCACCGTATCACAAGAAGTGGCATATAGGAGTGTAAGTTGGATATAAGTTGGTGCAATCCTATAGGTCTACTACAAAGGATACAAAAAAGATGAAGGAGGAGCGTAAGGCTTCCTACCCCTTAAGTATCCGTATCGGGTCCAACTCTGCTAAGCCTAGCGTGCCCATAGATCCACTCCCGTCTGTCACCTGAATCTACCCCGACCCTCAAAATCCTACCCTGCCACCCTGCGGTGTTGGTGCTGGGCGCTGCCCTACAGGTCCGAATGTACCCTGTGTAAGGAGGCATCCTTACAACGACGACAAGTTTCCTACTGCTAAGAGCTACGCTCTATAGACTACGTCTTACCTTAGGGGAGAAGCCGTTTAATAGGTCAAACCCTTCCTTAAAGACTACTTCCTACACGAAAACACCTATGGAAGTATAGTTACGACATAGTCTATGTTCAGCAACTAGAAGGGATTCCAAAAAGAGATTCATTGCATGTTTAGCAACATTAATGAGGTCAAAACTGCTGAAGACCACCTGCTCTAACTAAAGCAGACTAGCAGCGCCCTTACGTACGCCACGGAATTCTAGAGATACAGCACTTAGACTAAATGGGACACTAACGCACTCCTTAGCCACTACTAGCGTGGACTAAAGAACCATGTCTGCCTAGAACTTGCCTAGATGGAAAATCAACCCACAGATATAGTGTCACTAATTGAACATACAGTCCGAATCAACAATTGGCTATATAAGTTCTAGAAGGAACAACAGACCTATGATAAACCTAAGAGAGGTTACCTATACTATAGAAACGAAGGCAGGCGACAGGATCAACACCTACAAGACAACTGTTAGTTAGATCTAATGGAACTTAATGCCACGTTTAAACCTAGACGACCCTATGACCCTAAGAAGGACAAACAGCTTAAGGAGCGACTCTACTTCAACTGCAATAAGCCTAGCCACATGGCTAGGGACTACAGACAACTAAAGAAAGGGAACAGTAGGTGCAAGTTTAGCAAACAACTTAATGCCACTTAGTAAGGATAGTTAAACGCCACATTCTAAGGCTAGTAGGACTAGGGAATAAACGGCAATACCACCCTAGAGGGTGAAAGCTCTAAGGAGGAATCTAAGGCTAAGTCCCTTACAACCTCTAAGTAAGAAACGTATGATAAACTAGCGCCGAAGCAGCCTATAAACTCGTAATGCAAAGAAATCATACAAGACATAGCTAAGTTTGCGCACAATAAGATTAAGAAGGCCTATAAGGAATTAGACAGCAACAGGAAGGTTGCTATAATTAAGAACATCTATAAGAATTTGCTCTATAAGGTCCTACAACAGGTCCTAGCAAAGGATTAGGGAGACAACCTATAGGGTTATTATAATTAAATTAACAAGACTAGGAGGCTATAAGGCACCTCTGTGGCCGTTGAGAAACTAGAGAAGCAACAAGTAGAATGGCTTAAGGAGAAAATCAAATGCATGCTGAAGCTTAAGTGCATAGAAGATGTTGAAAAATATTACTAGGACTATAAGCAAGACCTAAGTAATTATCAGCAAAAAACATAGGAAACCCTCTAAGAAGGAGAGGTTAGACCAGCTACACGATTAGAACGCTAAGCTATAGAGCAGCTTAACACCTTCGTGACGCTACTAAAGGAAGACTACTCGTGGGACAAGGGTTAGCAGGAACTAACAATGACAGATGCAATAGAGACTAATCATCCCTAGCACCCATACGTCTATTAGGAGTATTACAGTGAAGACGATTGCAAAATCCACTAGAAAAAGAAACACTAGTATTAGTTGTTTCCTTAATCCTCACCTAGAATACACTTCTAAGATGTAAGGTAAGTTCATGCCCTTAGACGAAGTCAGTCTAAAGGGGAACTACCCCTTAAGAAAGAACAAGTGTACGAAACACACCTACACCTACTAAGGAGACCCTAATGGAAAGGTGTAACGCTGGGTCTTAAATGTATAAGACTTATAGAGGTTTCGTTACATTAGTTTACTTAATAGAGGAGGTAGGGGATTAGACACAAAGGCTTTCGTAAAACACGTTACTAGTATATAACAAATACTGTATTAAGTTGAGCACAAAGCTCTTATCTAAGAAATAACTATCTACTTATATAGTAGCGTCATGCTAGTTAGAATAATTGGAATAGCAAACTCCATTACTATTCTCACTATTCCTACTATTCTAAATCACGTGTGTGTCCTATAAGAGGTGCTACACTTATTACAGGTACTAATCCCTATCAGTGCCTTTTCTAATAGGCACCTTCTTCTACATAGGTGCCTTTCCTAGTAGGCACCTTCTCCTAGTAGGGTGCCTTCCTAGAAAGGTACCTTTTCCTAAAGGTGCCCTTGTTAACTAAGCTACCTACAGTCCTTGCGTCCATTTCCTGTCGCTAATTAGCCGTAAGCTAATTTACCTTATTACTCTGTTTTACAGCATATAGGTTGCATGTTTCAGCCGTAACACTAGGTCCCCTCCCTTAAGGCCTAGTCCTGTAGGCCTTGCTGACTAAGAACCCACCAGCCTACTTAAGCGTAGTGGGTCCCCTATATTCGTGAGGCAGGTCAGGCCTCAACCATGTCTTCCTCTAAACATTCCAAAATCAAAGAACGCAAACTGCTTGCTAACTAAATAACCTGCAAAGGGGTTGAAATGCCTTCCTGTTCCTTTTGTAAGAAACGGGGTCTTTGCTGCCTCGCTTCTGCTTCCTCCAAATGATGTAATGAATGTGTTCGCTTGAATTCCTAGAACTGTGACGTCTCTAGGCCTTCTGCCAGCGACTAGCAGTTGCTGTAGAAGGAAGAGGATCGTCTCTGTCTAGAAACTTACATGACTCGTGAAGCTATAGCAACTGCTATGGCTTGTCTTAACTGCCTTAAGCAACAACAGGATCTTCTTAAGACCTGTGGTGCTAAGATGCTCTACCGCGGCCTAAAGACCCTTAATAAACTAGAAGAGGTGGAGGAACGTAAACGGCAGGAAACTAACGCCTATGCTCACCTTGCTAGTCCTTCTATAACTAACCCTAGGAGCACTGTCCCTAGGCACGACTACCTATTAGCCCTTTCCCCTAGGTTCTTCAATCGCTAGGGTGTTAACGGTAGAACTCCGCTAGCAACTCTAGGCAGCTAAGGTTTCCCCTTAACTCCCACAAGTTATCTATAGGTTCATAACCTTTCCATTTGATTAGAAACTCTTCCTAGCGTCCTACTAACCTTCTGTCTAGGATCGCTTTAACCTTATATTTAATAATTTCATTCTCAGGTTAGAGTTTAGTGTTAGTTGCAATTAGGGTGTTCCCTCTTACTAGTTCTAGTAACGAGACATGAAACACTAGGTAGAGTCTAGAGTTCTTAGGTAGCTGCAGTCTATAATTAACTAAGCTGACTTTGTTTAATATCTTAAATGGTCCTAATTTCTTAAAGTCTAACTTTGTACTTAGCCGTTTTGTTTTAATATGTTTCTAAAGTAGGTATACTTTATCCCCCTCCTTAAAGGCAGGTTCTATACTACGCTTCTTGTTTACGTATGTAGTAGATCGTTCATTTAAGAATTAGATGTCTGTTGCAAGCTGTTTGTGGAACGATTTTAGTTGTTCCACCATAATTATGGCTTGCTCAGCTTGTAATTAGTCCAGTCTTAGTTGCCTGTATGCCTCTAGCTAGTAGCTGTAGTTGGCAAAGAACGGTGAGACTTTCGTTGCTTCTGCCATCATGCTGTTATATGCAAACTGTACGATGGGTAAAATCTAGACCTAATTATCCTGCTAATGGTTGACATAACTTTACAGATATTGTTTAAGGGTTTGATTTAATCTTTCTGTTTAACTGTCTATCTAGGGGTAGAAAGCTATAGACAGCTTGTGGTTTGTTCCCAGTAGCGCCATTAATGATTTCTAGAATTTTAAAGTGAAGAGCTTGTCTCTGTCTAAGATGATTTCTTCTAGTAGTCCATAATCAGCTAATATGACTCTAAGGAAGGTGTATGCAAGCGCTTTAGCGTCACTAGCCTCTAGGTATAGTATAAACTTTCTATACTTTGTAAGTCTTTCCGTGATAACGAGGATAGAGTCATATTCTACTCCTGTTAGCAGATCTTTAGAGGGTGGTAGCTTAACGATAAAGTCTAAGGCTAGTGATTTCCATGCTCCTTTTAGTACTAGTGTTGACTTAAGCTGTCTATATGGCAAGTGCCTGTTAGATTTCAACTTACTGCAAGTGTTGCACTCTCTTATTACTGTCTCTACCTGCTTCCTCATACCTAGGAAGTAGTAGTGTCTAATAATTCATTCAAAGGTTCGTGTTACTCCCTAATGACCATGTGCTAGCAACGAGTGTTGTTCTTGCACTAGCGGGCGTCTTATTTGACTTAGGACATACACTAATCCTTTGTAACGGATCAGTCCTTGTTCATTAATGGCGAAGTCGCCTTCAACTTTAGTTAAGACTCGCTTTGCACACTTGTCTATTGCGTAAGCTTTCTTAAGTCTTGCTTTAAGTTCTATATCTTTAACAATGGAGATTGTTGCTAGTAACTCATTGTATTACATTCCTACGTCTGTTTTCTTTAATATTGCTCTAGGTCCTTCTTCCTTTAGGCTAACATAGTTAGTCCTTCTACTAAGGGCGTCTGCTCTTACGTTCTTAGAGCCTTTGCAATAGGTTATTATGAAGTTGTAGGCTGCAAGGGTTTCTGCCCAGCAGACTTGTCTACAGTTTAAGACTTTAGTTGTGGTGAAGTATATGAGGTTCTTGTAATCTGTCCATACCTGCATAGGGTAGGTAGATCCCTTAAGATATACACGCTACTACTTAAAGGCAACAACAATAGCTAGTAGCTCCTTGTCATGGATGTTATAGTTGAGTTCTGTAGGTGACAGTTTCCTAGAGTAATACGCGATTGGTTTAAACTTACTGTTCTCATCTGGCTAATTTAGACATGCTCTAATTACAAAGTCAGAAGAGTCCGTTTTAAGGATGATCATCTTTGCAGGGTCAAATGTAGCAAGGATAGGTGCTTCTGTGAACTTTGTCTTAAGTTCTTAGAAAGCAGCTTCTACCTTGTCTGTCTATTTAAACATAAGATCCTTCCTAGTAAGCTCTGTGAGTGGTTGAGCTACCTTAGAATATCCTGTAATGAACCTTTAGTAGAAGTTGGCAAAGCCTAAGAAGGCTTACACTTCTTTAACTGTGGTTGGTGTTAGCTATTCTAACACTACTGTGACCTTTGCTTAGTCCATCTTAATGCTGTGCGTCCTAATAATGTAACCTAAGAACTCAACTTAGTTTTTATAGAATTCGCATTTTTCTAGTTTAAGAAGTAAGTGGTACTTCTTTATCTTTTCTAGGACAAGCTTAACATGTTTAACATGTTCTTCTTTGCTCGTTGAGTATACTAGGACATCATCTAAGTAGACTATAACAAAAATGTCTAAATACTCATGCAAAGCATCATTTATTAGTCGTTGCATAGATGCGGGTGCGTTTGTTAACCTAAAGGGCATGACTTAATATTTAAATAGGCCATATTAGGTGCAGAATGCTGTTTTCTACTCTTCCCTAGCCTTAATCCAGATCAGGTTGTATGCTCCTTACAGGTCTAGCTTACTAAAGATCTTTGCTCCTTAAAATCTATCATGTAGTTCGTTAATTAGCAGCAGGGCATACCTGTCTTTAATCGTAATGTTGTTTAACGCTTAATAGTCTATATATAACTGTAGGGAGCTGTCTTTCTTTAGTACGAAAAGCACTAGACTTCCTGCTAGTGATGTGGATGGTTTAATGAATCCTTTCGCTAGGTTATTATTAATGTACTCCTTAAGTACCTTTAGCTCTTTTTCTGATAGCTAGTATATTAGTCTAAACGGTGGACTCTTATCTTTTTCTAGGGGTATTTCGTAATCCCATGGTTAGTGCTTAGGAAGCGCCTTGTTCTAGGGGCCTTCCTAGAATAACTACTCGTATTCCTTATACTCTACTAGTATACTCGTCAGCAAGGATGCCTAGGCTAGGTCATTAGGCTCTATAGAGGTTACACATACCTTGCGTCAGCCCTAGGAGGGTCTCTCCCGTTACAGCATGCCCGTTCGTTATTCACACGCACATTAGCTCATCACAACTTCTTCATTCTGCTAGTTGATCTAGGGGTTGTGTTTCTTAAGCCACGGCACACTAAGGATGTAGGCATAGTTGTCCATATACACAATATTAAACTAGATCGTTTCCTTATGTCCTTATAGCATAACCATTTCTAATGGGACTGTCTTAAGGGTCACTATTCCGTCGTTAGTTAAGATGGGCTCACCATCTACGACCATTAACGGGTATGGGTTGGTTTTCAGTTGCGTCCTAAAACCTTAGGTGTCTGCTACTTTCTTTATTATAAAGTTGCCTGTTACTCTAGAGTCTATCATTACTTAGAGGTGTTGCCGTTGTATCTTAGCAATTACATATAGTTGCATGCTGCTAGTCGTGGCGCATAGCTGTTTCGCACTAGGTGTCACGGGCACGGCAGGAGGCCCCGCCTTAGGGGCGACGCGGGCTAGGGAACTAGGGCTAGGGGACTAGTGCCTTAGGCATCCTGTGTCAGTTGCGCCTATGCACCCGTATGCCCTGTGCCTTATAGCTAGTAGGAGGATGGCACGTAGCCCTAACTCGCCACTAAGTCGGTGGGGGCCTAACTCTAAAGTAGTAGATAAGAGTAGCTGAGCCCCCTATAGGGAGGGCTTAGAGACTAGTCTGTTGAATACTATACTCTTTGCCTGAGCCTAAGGCCGCAGCACGCTTCCACCCTAACCCTTACATTCTAATCTCTCTTTAAGGAGGCAGCCTGCTACAGCCTAGCAACAGTACGTACAGGACAGGAGTATAGAGGTGCCTTTTAAGGGTGTAACGACCTACTTAAGGTCTTAGAACCAAGAGGCTACGCAGACTCTCTAGAGCGACTACGACCTAACCCTGCAACTACAACCTAGCCTAGAGCGCGACGCGGGAGAGGCTTAGGCCCTACGCCACATAAGTGTAGGCAATGATAGTGCACTAAGCGAAGACCCTACAGAGGACGCCAACCTAGCAGGAGACTAAAGTAGTAGCGATGTGGGGCTAGCGTGGGCCCACTCACCCAGCTTAGATGCCTGTGTACAGAGGGTCCGTTAAGAGGCCGACTGCCTAGAAAGCGAGGTGAAGGCCACCTGCCTCTAGAAGCAGGTGGCGGTTTGCGCACAGATCAAGGAGCTAGAAGCTTAGGAGAGGAGGAAGCGTTTGCTCTAACGAGAACTACATGAGCTATAGAGGGAGGAGCCCTAAGCTAAGGCTAAGAAGCGACGCCTAGATGAGGGGCTAGGCAGTCGCAACTCTAACGGAGTGAGTGCCTACTATAAGGGGCTACCTAGCGAGTTGGTAGCGGACTAGCCAAGAAGGCCACACTAAGCGCCAAAGTTCTGCAACCTAGTAACGTTCTAGGGGAAGAGCCTCTAAGAAGCCTAGGTATTCACAGTAGGTGCCAATTGCCGTTTCCGCATCAACGCTAGCTCATAATACCCTATAGATCAGAACAAGATTGTCTACTACGTCCTTGCGTTTAGCCTAGGGCCCGTAGCAAAATAGGAGTGCCACAAGCGCTAGGAGGGCTTAGGCAACACTATGTGGGCAGAATTTAAGGAATGGATAGTTAACTCTATCATTGACCTGTCAAACTAGACGTTTGACGCCATTACGTCGTATAATGAGGCAAAGCAGGGTGAGGTGCAAACGGCAGAAGACTTTGCTGCCTACCTTAACACCCTTAAGCTAGAGCTATGAATTAACGACAATGAGCTGCGGAAGAACACCCTGTACGCGAAGCTCTAAGAGGAAGTAAGGCGTGAGATCTTACACTAGGACAACATCCCCTACACGCAACAGGGGATGCTGGCCCTAGCAACCTAGGTTGAGAATACTTACCGCCTTACTAACAAACGGCTGTCTCGTAGGCGGTCCGACCACCTAGCATGAGCAATAGAGCAGGAGGATCCTAGGCTAGCAGCTTAGGACGCCTAGCAACTAAGGATCCCTAGGGAAGGGGACGTAGGGGGCTGACGGGGCAACCTAGCGACGAGCCTAAACCACACCCCAGCTGGTCCTTAGGGGGACAGAAGGGGCAACGGTTGCTATAGCTATGGATCAGCAGAGCACTGCCTTATACAGTGCCCTAAGGCCGTTTGCTACAACTATAGCTAGAAAGGCCACATCTCCCTAGACTGCCCTAGCCTTTCGGGAAAAGGGGAGTCCTAGTGGTGATATCTACGGCGCCTAGCTAACGGGACCCTAAAGGGGCGCTAGTGACGTAGTCTACGAGGAGGCGGCTAGTCATTGCCATCTAGGTCACTACGGCTAACAGGATGGTGAAGACGGAACGGGCCCTTATTAACTCTAGCGCGGAAAAGAACTGTGTTCGTCAGTCCCTCGTTGTAGAGTGTGGGTGGATCCCTAGCAGGGAGGGCGACATAGGGTTGTTAACCCTTAAGGGGCAAGAAGTGTAGACCTATAGCGCCTACTACCTGCAAATTAAGGTGACAGACGGGGTAGGCGCATTAGTGACGGCCCGCCACTAGTTTATAGCCTGCACTTTCGAAGGATTAGATGTGAATTTCATCCTTAGCTACCTATAGCTAGTAGACACTAATCTAGCGATTGGCTACTAAGACAGGAGCTATACACTTCTACAACGACAGGGGGTCGTTACAGAGGTAGGACCTAAAAAGTTCTACGAAGACGTCTAAGCGGCAGGGGGAGCCTATGGAGTCTTCACCCTAACCTAGGGTAGGGCGTGACGTGTGGGCGTCGTTGCAACTAGTACAGCCTCTATAAGCCTACTAGGCTAGTACTGGGAATACGTAGACGTATTTGACGCTAAGAAGGCAGGGGTGCTGCCGGAGCACTACCTAATGGAGCACAAGATTAAGGTGCAAGAGGGTAAGGAACCCCCTTAGAGCCTAGTGTACCCCCTTAGCAAACCAGAGTTAGAAGCGCTATAGGAATACCTTGACTTAGGGCTTAAGAAGGGATAGATACGCTGCTCCATTAGCCTAGCAGGGGCACCTATCCTTTTTGTCCCTAAAAAGGACAGGAGCCTACGACTCTATGTAGATTATAGGGGGCTTAACGTAGTGACGATTTAGAACTAGACCCCTTTACTACTCATTAGCAAGACCCTCAACCAGCTACGACGGTTAAAGACCTTTACAAAACTAGACCTAAAGGACGCCTACTACTAGATACGCATCTATAGGGGGGACAAGTGGAAGACTACGTTCTTCACCTGTTACGGCCACTTCGAATATCTCGTTATGCCGTTCAGCCTATTAAACGCGCCCGCTACGTTCTAAGCGTACATTAACTAGGCCCTTATTAGCCTAGTTGACGTAACCTACGTCGTTTACCTTAACGACATCCTTATATTCTTAGAGGACCTAGACTGCCACATAGAGGCTATAGCAGAGGTCCTAAATCAGCTACGGATGCACTAACTATACACTAACCTTAAGAAATGCGTTTTCGCCACAGACAGCGTAGAGTTCCTTGGCTTTATAGTAGGGTCCTAAGGGATTACTATAGACCCAGCCTAGGTCGCAACTGTCTAGGAATGGCTGCTGCCCTGATTAGTGCAGGAAGTGCAGGTCTTCTTTGGCTTTGCTAACTTCTACTGCCGCTTCATTAAGGGCTACTCTAGGGTGGCAGGCCTAATCACCAACTTGCTTAAGACAGCAAGGCTTAAGAAGGGGCGCCCGTTCTAAATGACGCTAGAGGCTGGCGACGCCTTTGAGGTTCTAAAGACACAGTTTACTACTGCACTAATGCTGCGCTACTACAAGCTAGAGCTCTCCACTTAGATCGAGACGGACGCCTCTAGGTACACTACGTCTAGCATACTCTCCTAGCTGTTTAGCGCCAGCCTAGCAGCGAAGTGGCACCTAGTCGCTCTCTTCTCTAAGAAATTCTCACCTATTAAGCACTGCTACGACACCTACAACAAGGAGCTACTAGCCATTGTACTAGTAATGGGACACTAGGGCTAGTACCTCTAGGGAGTAACGAGCCTAATATGGGTACAGACCAACTATAACAACCTCTAGTACTTTATAATGAAGCGCAACCTAAATAGGCGCTAAGCACAGTGGGTGGAGGCACTAGCATGCTACGACTTCTACATCACGTACTGCCTAGGTAAGGCTAACCTAGCTAACAGGCCCTTAAGGAGGCCGGACTACTAACCCCTTAATGACCTAGCCCCTAGCTAAAGCCTCCTAGGTCTACACTTCCAGCTCTATAGCAGCCCTGACTTAGCACTAATAACGGGCCTACTAATAGTCACTGTAGGGCAACGCTGCTAGACAACCCTTACGCTATTCAACCCTATAGAGCCCCGTTCTGCCACAGAGACGTTGCTACTACGCTGCTACGACGCAAATGCCATTGTCGGGAACGATGGGCCCTACGCGACGCTAGGGTCCCCCCTTAAGGAAGCCCTCTATACGCTCTAGCTGACAGACAGCCTTGCTGCATGATAGGTGGAGGGCGGGTCCCCTACGCGACAAAGAGAATCCGCCTTATAGATCGTTAGGGATAACGGCCTACTAAGGAGGAGGGGGGCCATATACGTACCTGACTTGCTACTAATGCAGGCGGAATTACTAGCAACGTACCACGATGATCACTACGCTGGCCACTTTAGGTTTGCCTAAACTTAGGAGCTATTATAGCGCAAATACTACTAGCTAGGGATGCAGAAGGACGTTAAGACCTACATCTGGACCTACAACGTCTGCTAGCGTACTAAGATGAAAAGGCATACGCTATATAGTGAGCTAGCACCGTTCTAGCCTCCTACTACCCTATAGCAGGAGATTACAATGGATTTCATCGTTAGGTTGCTGCTGAGTTGGTTCTAGGGCTAGGTCTACAATTCCATCCTAGTCGTTATGGACCGCCTTACTAAGATGGCCTGCTACATCCTAGTCACAGCCACCATCAACGCCCTAGAGCTCGCAGAGGTGTTTGTTAACATGATCTTTAAGGACTACAGTACGCCTATAGGCATCACAACCAACTGGGGCCCCTAGTTTACAAGTGCATTTTAGGGAAGCTTTATGTTCTGCCTATAGGTTAGAAGGCAACTAAGCACAGCGTTCCGGCCCTAAACTGACGGCTAGACGGAACAGCAGAACTAAACGCTAGAGTAATATCTCTGTTGTTACTACAACTATTCCTAAGGGGACTAGGCTGGCCAGCTAGCGCTTACTGAGTTCTTATATAATAACTTAGTACACAAGTCTATAGGGCACGCCCCTTTCTACCTCCTTTACAGGTTCTACCCTACTATTAACATTATAGTGTCATAATTCCTAGACACCCCTAATATAGTAGCGTCCTAGGTAGAACGGCTCTAGTAGGAATGCAAGGAGCTTAACACCACCCTATAAAAGGCTACGTAGGTGCATAAGAGGCACTATAACTAGAAACACAAACTAATGCAGTTCCGCGTTAGAGACTAGGTTATGCTTGCTGTAAAGAACATCTGCTAATTACGTCTAAACTGCAAGCTATCTAACAAATACCTAGGGCTGTTTATAATACTAGAAGCCATTAGGTTACATAGTTAATCCTACTGCCTTAGCCTACTAGAGGGGTACTATATCCATAATGTATTCTACGTATTGCTCCTTAAACCCTACCACCCCTAAGCTGCAACTGTGCTGCTAGAGGCCACCTAAACGCTAGACAGGGAAGAGTGGGAGGTGCAGTCCATCTAAGCGCATAAGGAAACCGCAAGAGGCCGCTGCTACCTGTTACGACTATAGAACCTGCATACTCCTAGAGCCAGTAGGGACCCCAGAAGTGTGGGGGCTCTTGGGAGCGAGTGCTCTAAGAGCCGTAGGGCTTCTGGGAGCAGGGGGTTTGGGAGTATGCGGGATTCCAGGAGCGTAGGGGCTCCCAGAAGTCACGTGGTAGAACAGGGTATCTACTATCGGACTCCTGCAGGATGTCACGTGATGGAACAACAGGAATAGCGAGAATAGTGAGAGAGCTTGCTATTCCCCCTATTCCCTTTGGCATGACGCCACTATATAAGTAGATAGTTAGTTCTTAGATAGGAGCTTCGTGCTC
>KV459028.1:337-11831 GCA_001662605.1 Pseudogymnoascus sp. 05NY08
GGCCGGCCAGTTCATGAACCAGCTCAGTTCACGGTTGGGCCGGAACAGCTACAATAAACGCCCATAAGTAAGGGCCAAGTCGGATTTTAGCGACGAACGCCACAATAACGTACGAATTACATATGATAATTAAAACCTCAATCCTTTATCGAAGTCCTTAAAATTAAGAGGTGTAATAGATATTTAGCTATAAAATACCTATAACGTATTTCACAAGCGGACGGATCACACAAGCGAACGGATCACTGAACTTCTCACCTAAAATCAAGAAATTAACAAGGTACTAACTCAACTACAACTTTATAATACATATTAAAAATGTATATCTAGCCTTTTCTATTCAGTTGAATTCCTACCTAATCATTTAGGAATAATCTATTTAGTAGTTCTCGAGATATTAAGGGTAAGTGCCTAATGTAAGCGCTGAAATTTATAATAGGTCTTTATATCTTAATATCTACTAGTCTGATTGCTCTAAAACTAGAATAACGGGATCTACGTGTATAGGTAAGGCCACACACACATTTTTCTAATATATTATGAGGTTGTGGTCGAGTTATTATCTTGTAAATTTCTCGATTTTAGGTAAGAAGTTTAGTGATCCGTTCGCTTGTGTAATCCGTTCGCTTGTGAAATACGTTACTTAATTTTAATAAGAACGGAAAATAGCTAGTACTTTGTATGCCACCCTTTTGCTAGAATACACATCTTAATCCTCTCTTCCATACTATGAATATAGCCCTTAAATAGACTATTAGGTAATGCTTGCCATGCTTCTTTTAAGCATTCTTCTACCTTTTCGATGTCTTCTTCTAACTGTCCGCCACCCCCCATGATGTCCGGGAACATCTTAAGTACAAGGCACTTCATTGCGTGCCATGCGTTTTTAATAGGATTAAGGTCCGGAGAGTACGGCGGCCAATCTATAGTCTATACTCTCTGCTCTCGAAACCAATCACGGACCTTGTCGGCAGTATGTATAGAAGCATTGTCCTGCATGAAGCAAGTGTCGTCTGTCATGTATTACACGTTTGCGTTGAGGCATTCGATGTATGAGTTTGCAGAAAAGCCATGTTTCTTCGACTCGAAATCACAGTCCATTATGTATAGTAGCGTCCTATTTCCAAAGTCCTAGAATGCTCCCCATACCATAACCTGTAAATCCTTTCCTTTCTTATATGTTGTGACGTGTGACGGCTTCCATTTATCACTTCGAAGTCTAAAAACCCATTCGATGAGCTTACCCCGCCCTCGCTCTGTAGAACACTCATCACTCCACATGTATTTTTTCCATTCCTCAACCCCCTAATGCTGTTAAACTATACACTATAGTAGCCGTTCATCTGCATGCTGTTGTAGAAGCTCCGGCCGTTTCTTTGCACGCTAATGTTGTAGCCTATGCTTCTTTGCGAGTCGCTTTATCGTAGAGTTACTCATTTTAAGCCCTATATCTTTGCGACGGTTGTTAAAAGTTGATTTCAGGAAGAATCGTAAGTTACGGAGCATAAGTCGCTCGTCACGATTACTATAAGTCCGAGGACAGCCGCTACGAGGAAGTGATTGTCCATCCTGTCGTAGGGAGTCTTGTGTAATCGTGCCTCTTATTGCGTTCCGAGAGAGGCTATATTGCGCTTGAATTGATGATATTAACGATCCGCTATCTACCATACCAATGATCTTCCCTCGCATATACGGTGAAATCTCTTTGCCTCGAGATTGATTCCCATCAATTACACGCAATGGACTACGCTGTGGTGGCATAATTATGGTGATTTACGAAGAGGGAGGAAACGCGAACGCGAAAAGTCGCATGTTTTACGATGTCTTGGCCTTTACTTATGATCGGTTATTGTACAACCACACCGACGCCGTGGACCCCCTTCACTTTGGGCCATACGGAAATTCGTCCTGGGGTGGGCAGATCTTGCAGGATCCGCAGGACCGCAAACTGTTCCATCTCGTCGCCTCGCAATTCGCCGATGGGTGTGGGCTGACCGGCTGGAGACCGAGTTCTTATATTATGCGTGCCGAATCCAGAACCGGGCCGCAGGGGCCATATCATTATGCAGATGAAGTTACCATGAGCTTCCGCCATAACCCGTCTGTCATTTGGAGCCCCGCGGACCAGAAGTATCTCCTATACACCATTGGTGTTGACGGCCCGAAAGCTGAGAAATGCCAGAGGCTTACGTATAAGCAATGGCCGAATAATATCTCCGTCTCAAGCGCAGACAGCATCAAAGGACCTTGGACCGCTCACAAGATGATTCTGAATTCCCTCGAACCACAGTCAACAAACCCAGCACCCTGGCCGCTCTGGACGCGCAAAAACCCTACCAGAGAGATTGCCCTAGGCGTTGAATATAACGCAATTTTCAAATCTGACAAATGGGACAGTGAATACAAGCTGATCCACACTCAAACGTGGAACACGACCGAATGGAGCCCAACCTGGACTGAGGACACGTTTCTCTGGCGTGATAAACGCGGAAATTGGCATGCGCTTGATCACTGGATGATTGACCTCGTGGAACATAGCGGGCAGCAGTGGCCAAGGGTTGGGGCGCATGTCTATGCAAGGGAATTAACAGGGCCGTGGCATTTCAAACAGCAGAAAGCGTATAACTCAACTATCACCTTCACAGACGGATCCGTTGGGACCCTGAGACGCCGGGAGAGACCGAAGATTTTCTTTAGTGATGATGGGGAGTTGACGCCTCTTTATCTCACTTCCGGGGTGACGGAGATGGGTCAGGGCTCGCGGAGCTCGACTTTTATTCAGCCGATTGGGAACAAGTGGAAGAAGTATGAGAAGAAATTGGGCTTCCATTGATTGTGGTGAAAATTCGGTTGTGTCGTTGCTCTTGATTCCGGCCATGAGCTATTCGATAGCTTCACGGTTTGTGGATTGGTAAAAAGGAACGGCGATTTGAAAGTAGAGTCTTCAGACCCATAATTGTTGCTCTAAAACTAAATATTTCAACCCCACCTCCTATTTCTTTCATTTGTGTTGGCCGCTTGCTGTCTGCTATAAGTTGAGACTAGCCAAGCTCCGTTAAGCTATCTGAGAATATACTAGTCCACAGATCAAGATTTCATTTAATTATGGAGGCGAAGTCTGACATATACATCATTTCCTTTGTTAGATATGATATTGGCAGCAAGCAGATCACCAGTCGAAGACCAGGCGATGTCAATTTTAAAGCCGCCACGAGCTAAGAGACCTGAGACGAACCCGCCACCGTTTGCCGACCACTGTGAAGGAAGGGCTGGCAGCAGCCGTATGAAGAAAGTCTTATATCTTGATCCGGTTGAAGCAGATTGTAGTGATGTTCCTTGGAATCCGTTGCTTCCATTAGCGTGGACAGTTTCGTGACTTTGCAAGAGCGCTTCGGCAATTCCTGCAGTTCCACCAAGGTTACCGTCGATCTGAAAGGTTGCTGGAGGGCCACTGTCCAGCAACGAATTGGCATAGGTATAGTTATTTAAAAGCTGAACAACATTGGAATGCACCATATCTGCAAGGAAGGCTCTTCCCGACAATAGGATTGACCAAGCCCGGGACCAACCAGTTGATCCACCCCCGTTGCTGATATGATATTAGCAGAGGATTCTTATATTAACTCACTTCTTCTACTAGTAAACTAAAGTACGGAAGATAAAGAATGGTAAAAATAATAGGGAAGAGCTTAGTTTTCAATAGAGAACGTAGAAATCCTTACCTCATCCGTCTCTGCAGAGACATTTTTGCAGCTTTAAAGGTAGTTGCGTTGGAGTTGGTTATCTCTGAACCAGGGAAGAGACCAAAAAGACGAGAGAAATGTCTATGCCCTAGATCAGTCTTTCGTGACTAGTATTAGTTCCTCATCTGCAAAATTATATTGAAGAATATCACCTCAGTATAGTCGTGGATCCACTCCATGATACCACCGACAGAGTTAACACGTAGAGGTGGCAATTGTGCTCTTAGGCCAGTAATTTGAACGGTGAACTGATGGTCATGTTGACCGAGGATGTCCTGCGCTTCTAGTACAATTCCAAAAAGCTCCCATAGCAACGAATTATCTAGTGTCAATCCAAGGGTGAGAGCAACAGCTTCACCAGACGGTAGTAGGTATGAGTTCTCTAGTGATAATGTTGTGTTGGTGACTTTCCTGCCGTTGTAATCCGTTAGAAAATCAACGAAAAACAAGGCAGTTTCCTTTAAGATGGTAAATTGTTCTTCGAGCAACGTTTTATTACCCGTAAAACGATAATGCTCCATCATGTGCGTAACAAGCCATGCAGCTCCTCCGGGCCAAAAGGTAGACGGGTATGGGTTATCCTGAGGAGCATTGTCCCCCCAAAGATCGGTGAATGATACATGAAGCCACGAGCATGATACATGTCCTTGGCCGGTTTTGATTGAGAGGTATGCATGGTACCTATAAGATCATAAAGCGGGGATGTTAAATCCACCAAATCTTGATAATGTTAGTATAGAGTTTTCATTACCAGATTGTTTGTGGTAAAGTTAAGACATACTTGTTACCAAACTTGGCCAATAGCTCATCTCTAGTATACGTAAGTAAACGAGATAAATATGCATCTAGGGATATTACTCACGAAGATTGATATTAGTGGTATACTTCGACCCCATTGTGGATCAAACTCTTGCAGCCAAATCCCTTGCAAATTTGGAGGTAATGTTCCTGCCCGGGACGACGCAATCAAAAGGTATCTGCCAAATTGAAAATATAAGGCTGCAAATTCCGGATCAAAAGGACCTGTGCCGAGTGCATTTTTCCTCTGGCTAGTTGTCACGGCCTTTTGTGCCGAGGAGCTGTTCCCAAGACTGAGAGAAACTCTTCTAGAGTATTTTTTGATAGTCTGCGACGTGAGAGGCACGTATGTCGCTATATGATTGGTGGGCATTCGAGAGGTCAGATAGTACAGAAGCTTTTGGATTGGCACGGCGAACTGATGTCCAGGAAGTGAAATAAATCCAGGCCTCATCTGCATTGTCGCACATGATATAGTCTCCAATTGTGTAAACATTGCCGCCAGAAGCGACTACCTTCGCTCCGGCGGAAAAGGCAATGCCGGCCTGGTCTTCACTCTCTCCTCCTATGATAATCGTGTCATTGCCAGATTTGGAGCTGTAGTCCTCCCAGCGATTTAGTGATTGGCCTTTTCGTAGATGTAAGTTAAATGACACAGATCCCGGTTTGTCTGCTACAATGCGGATAGCGATTAGTTCTGCCGGGTTGCTTGCTAGGTACTCGCGCTTGTAGGTAGTGCCGGAGTTGATATAATAGACGCCAGCTGTAGCGTCGTCGAGATCCAACCAACGCTCATAGCTTGAAAAGGAAGTACTTTGGTTCATAACAAGCTCTAGATCACTAAGTGGTTCGTAGTTTCGCATTGTGACTGGTGCGCCTACATAGCCAAAACTTCCTGCTCGAGCTGCTTCAGGAACACGACCCTGTTTCAAAAGTGACTGCATATTGGCAACAGTACTATATGCATCGGGATTGACGCGGTTCAAGGGTCCTCCAGACCAGAATGAGTCTTCGTTTTAGATTAATCGTGTCTGACGCAGCGGTCCCTTTTATTGTTGGCTCCAAGGCGCCCATTACCAATGACATAAGAGTCATTGAAAGAAGTCCCAGCTGAGGAAGCCCATAAACGTGATGGGTAAGAAGCCGAACTTGGTTTTGCGAATGATTCTGCGTAGACAGCGGTTGTAAAAAGAAGCAAGGCTGTTAAGCTCCGGTTTGGTAGGAACGACATCGCCGTAGTGAGTCAAAATGAATTAGGAGAGAATACAGTGAAGTTGTTGATAATCATGTAGAATTGTTAATGGCGATGAAGCAGAGATTAAATGGAAGACTGATTACCTACCTCTTGAGGATCACTCGATTCTCATTTTTACACCAGTCAGAACAGATTCTACAACTTCGTTGTTAATTAGACCGAGTTATATACTAACGATAGATAGGGAAGCGAACCACAGAAGGCACAAAAAACTAGGTGCTTAATGTGCGGGGTAGATCGACATCATAATCATCATGAAGCTAATATTTTAGGCTAAATAAATTGAGCAACTAAAAGAAACCAATTCATTGCTGGCGATAATGACTTGAAATAGTTGAAAGGGGTGAACACTTTTTATCTATAGCAAGGGTTCCCCGCACTACTACGATATAACGTACTAGGCTTCAATCGATCTTTGCACCAATAGAGCTATTAGTGGACCACTATTGCGTGACTTATGTTGATATTAGAATATCTTGTTAATCAAAGTTAAATTCCGGACCCTCAGCTCGTTAGGCTGTTAAGGAGGGCAGCCAAGAAAGAATATGACTAAGCTATTTATTTCCTGGGCAATGGAGAGGATTTTCCGCGTGCCTAGACAGACCGCACGACTATTCGAATCTTGCTTCCAGTCTCGAGATATTTCGATACCTAAATCAACGCTAAATTCAGAGCCATTGGTCATTCAAGTGTGCAGGCAAGATGTTAAAAGAGGCCATTGAGTCGGAGAATACAGACCACGACACATCAGCCAGCGGGGATTGTCACAACATTAAAAAGCAAAGGGAGATTCATAGTGGGATCAATATACAACTAGACATCGTAGATGAGACTCTACTAGCAGATCCCGGTGTTAGGAAAGTCGAAGCATTCAACAAAGTCCTATCGAAGAGTAGATCGGGAAAACTACTACTCATCACACTGGTAGTCTCAATTGGGTTGACTAAGTTTGGCTATGCTCTCGACTTTGGTATCACAACGCAGTTCAATGGGATTGCATCCTCTTCATCTGGCCATCACGCAGAGCTTGGCGCTGTCAACACTGCCAGTGTTATCATCCGTGGGGTTTCCAAGCCATTCATTGGCAAACTTGCAGATATCACATCACGGCCAACTACCTATGTTGTGGTTTTGGTGTTCTATGTCATCGGTTTTGTAGTGGCAGCCACGTGTAGCAACATCGCCGCCTACACTATAGACATCTGCTTCACAGCCTTTGGTAAATCAGGATTGGATTTCCTAGGCAACGTCATTGTAGCGGATATGACGCCGCTGCAGTGGAGAGTGTTTTGGAATGGCCTTCTACTCGCCCCCTTTTTTATCACCACATTCATAAACGGCTTCATTTCTGACGCGTTCATCCCTGAAAAGTGGAGGTGGGGCTTAGGCATGTTTGCTATCATGATGCCAATCCTAATGATTCCCGCTATTTGGACGCTATATGGGATGCAGAGAAAAGCATACAAGCTTGGGATGGTCAGCATGGCCAACCCTACGGCCACTGAAAAAAATGGCAATAATCTTAAAGGCCCTGTCACATACCTCCGCGTTGCCTGGCAGGGTATTATCGACATTGACCTAGCAGGAATCATTCTACTTGGTTTCTCCTGGTCACTAATCCTTCCCCCTCTCAATCTTGCGCAGTCAGCCAACGGAGGTTGGGGAAATGCAAGTATGATTGCTATGATTGTCTGTGGTTTTGTAATCCTCATACTCTTTAGCCTCTTCGAGGTCTACATTGCACCCAAGCCACTCATGACTAGAGCCATTCTACATAACAAGACCTTCATGTACGCTGTCATAGTCGACGTCGTCAATCTGATGGCATCAGGTTGTAACGAGAACTATCTCTCGTCGTATCTGTATATCATTAAAGAGTGGTCTAATTACGCATGGACGATCTTCCTAGGTATCACAACTCTGACGATTTCTTTCGTGGGGCCCATTGCTGGGGTCATTCACCGTCTCACCCACCGTTACAAGACAATGATGGTATTCGGCGGGGTGATCAAATTGATCGGATATTCCATCAGCATGGGCTCAAACATGCGCAGCACACAGTCAACAGCTGCCTTGGCTATATCACAGATCCTGCTCGGCATAGGCTCTGTGAGTGTCTTCGGTGCTCGTCTCGGCGCGCAAGCCTCAGTCCCGCATAAAGACCTAGCAAGTGCAATCGCCATCGCATCACTGTGCGCCACTATTGGCAGCTCAGTCGGATACACTATTTCAACGACAATATGGACAGAGCACATGCTCGGGTACATGCGTGAGGAGTGTCCACCAGGCACGCCCGACTCAACACTGACGGATATTTACGGCTCCATCTCCGTACTGCGAACAGAGTATGGCTGGGAGGATCCGGTCCGTCAGGGTGCGGTGGCCGCGTACACACGTACCAATGGCCTCATTGTCACTACAGTCTGCGTGCTGAGCGTCATACCTATCATATTTTCATGCTTAATGCCAAGTGAGTATATTACAGTTTTTCTCTGCCTCTTATTTCTTCAATTTTGTCTGGCCGGTAGCTAACATCAATGAATTGCTTCATCAGACTACTATCTTGGCAAACAACAAAATGCGGTC
Organism: Pseudogymnoascus sp. 05NY08; assembly: GCA_001662605.1. Lineage (NCBI taxonomy): Eukaryota > Fungi > Ascomycota > Leotiomycetes > Thelebolales > Thelebolaceae > Pseudogymnoascus > Pseudogymnoascus sp. 05NY08. The sequence goes on from KV459028.1 coordinate 8,720, forward strand.
ACAAATACAGGATTGGACGGAGAGCTGTTGGAGGAGCCAGCGCCAGCGCCTCCCACTGGTAAAAATGACGAGAGCGGAGCTTCTAAATGGGGCATTTGGTCTAAGATCAAAAATTTCTACTATAAGGAAGGTATATAAAACAGGCGATGTATGTGTACTAACTACGAGGGCTATTAGCTCGCTCTCGACTTCACGACTAGAAATAGCGCTAACATTATAATAATATATTTCCAAGTACGCCTTCTACGAGCATTAGTATCTCCGTTTGTTCCTCACTATGGCTTAAATTGTAGTTGTGGTTGCTAACTGTGGCTGATGATGTTGTGAGGCGTAATTTACTCACAATAAATGGATTGGGGCCATCGAGTGAGTGATCGTTAAGTGGAGAATCATTAAATGGAGAATCATTAAGTGGAGAATCATTAAGTGGAGAATCATTAAGTGGAGAATCATTAAATAGAGAATCATTAAGTGGAGAATCATTAAGTGGAGAATCATTAAGTCGAGAATCGGGCGACGACGAGCTTCCACCTGTACGTGGTGTTGCCTACGAACCTTTAGGTCTTATAGACCTAGAGAGCCAAGAGGAGCTCAATCGACTCGAATCACCTCCTCGAACCGACCGACACGACCCGAACTCGAATACAATACCCCCTTCGACTTCGACAACTTGATATTTGCTACATCGTAGCCGCACTCCCGGCGTGGCTTTTCGCGTTAATCGAGCCAGACGGCTAGGACTACTATCTCACTGTGCGAGATAGGCTTCAGGGACTACGGTTGTTGTTAAGACGCTATGATAGAGCAACCTACGGTTCGAATTTCGGAATATCTTCAAACGGACTCATCCTAGGCTTACAAAGGAGGGTATAAAGGCTGAAAATAAGGTTCTAAGACGGGAGGATACACGGCGGAATGGATCAATCCCTCTTTCATCCCTCTACTTTATGCCTCAATTTATAAGTAATATCTATGGACCGACAACATCTAAAGCTAGGAGCTACGCGGAGGTTGTTATGGGCCTTCCTTCGAGGGTGATTTCCTTTTTCGGTTGGAAATAGCTTTAAGGGCGCTCTGTGTGTGCGGGTGTAGGGCTCAGGGTTTCGGCTTAGTTAGAAGTTCTACTGCGTTCGTGTGGAGAGTAGCCACCGTACTCCTCTTGTAAAATAACCAAAAACAACTCATTGCCTATTAAGTCGAGAATCATTAGGTGAAGGATCATTGATTTTAAGATATCAAAACCACCAGCAAGCCTCTATTGAAGCGACTGATATAACCCTTCATTTATCCAACAACGCTAAGGTGCCTGTAACTCTAAATTTAACAACCCGTTGTTGCGCTAAGACGCACGGCTGGTGAACCACACCTAGACCGACGGTTCCAAACCGCCAGTCTGAAGGTTTTCCAACCCGGACCGCGGTCTGGGTTGGAAAACCTGGCCGAACCGCCCAGACCGGCGTGGTCCCCCAACGGTCTGCCAAGAAACCGTTCAATATATAGTAGATGTACTACTACACCTATTTTATAGGTAAATGTACTTTGTCATGTGACAAACTATAATATATTATTGTTGAACTAGCAAAAGTGAATCAATCCACTTCTGCAGTAGTTCTTGTAGTCGGTTATATTACAACACACCCCCTTAGCTTTCTGGACTTTGTGTGGACTTTGTACGGGAAGGTATATGATAGAGCCCCCCTGTAGTCATTGTTGTGCATTGTTGTTGAGAGGCTTTTGTAGTCTGATCTCGAGTGCCAATGCCACTTTTGTCGCTTATTGTCGCTTAAAGTATGAGGTTTATATGGTGATTTTTTGTCGTGGCCGACCGACCTATTGGTCTAGCGAAAGCAGCATATAATGATGGGCAAAAGTTTTATATACCCTGCATTTTACGTGATAAGTTTTATATACCCTACATAATATGAAACCCCCTCCGACCAGTAAAAACCCCCCAATCTCCCATCCCGTAAACCCCCCGTAGCCACTCCCCAACCTCGCTGCCGCCCCCTCGCTGTCGCTCCTTTCGACGGCCTCATTTATGAGGCTGTCGGCAGCTCCGGGCGTTATGCCCTGGCTCCCCACAGGTGGAGCAGCGGCTGCGTACCAAGTCTGGTACGCGCGCCACGACTGCTCCTAAGGGGAGCAGTCCACCGTGATCCCTGGCTGCTCGCCGCCCTTGTGGGCGGCGAGCATCCTCCTAACGAACCCGCTCTTTCTTGGGCCGACCACGAGGTATTCTCGTGGTCGGCGGTTGACAAGGGTCTTCTGGTTCTACCAGAAGACCCGACATATCCATAGGAGGCATGGCAAGCTCATATTAAGCTTGCTATGTCGTTGATAGTAAAAGGGGAGGCAAGTAGGAACCTACTTGCCCCTGTAATCATAGTATCAAGGCAATGGCGTGCCTACATAGCACGCCATTGTCTTGATATCAACAGCAGGAACAAGTTCCTGCTGTTAAATCCATAAGGTGTACAGCCCCGTTGGGCTGTATCACCCTTCCCTATGTGGGAGTAGAGACTTGGACTATATTAGTCTGAGCCCACTCCCTCCTAGCTACTACAAGACCCACAAGAAGAGGGGGTTCTTGATGGCTAGCCACAGCCTTTACAGCTGTGGCTTTTCGATCAGCACGCTATGTCATCACACGATGCCACAGCGTGTTAAGGAGCTCTACGATTAGGAGCTCCCTCTTAAACCAGAGAGTCTTATTTAGACTCTCCACAATGTTTGAGGTATCGTGGCCATATTAACAGCCACGAAATAAAGCTGCTGCCTAGGTATCTAGGTCAGCGGCTTCTAAATAGGAGGCAGCTCTAGGTTTGATAACCCAGAGCGCCTCTATTTGCCCATCATAGGCAGCTCGAGTCTTCGCTCGAGCTACCTTCTAGAAGGCAGGGAGTAACCCCTGCCCGAACTTCTCTAAGAAGTTCTCTAAGAGGTGGCAACAGCAGCAAGCTATCGCTACGTGAGGACTAAGAGTCCTCGCAGCCTTAACAAGCCCCTTGTCTCGGTTAGAGATAAGGGTGCTTAGTGTAAAGCGTAGGCCCAAGGGTCTCACGGGAGTCCAGGGAACCAAGTCAGGAGGCAGGAAGGTATCGTATTCTGTAAG
>KV459032.1:0-11460 GCA_001662605.1 Pseudogymnoascus sp. 05NY08
GTTGGGATGCTAGCGCCAACACGCATTGAGCCAAGATGTGTAGATACGTCTTAGAATTGTCTACACATCTCAGCCTAGAGGCCTTAATGGGGGTTAAACCCATAACCTCCTAGTTTAGAACTAGGGATGCTACCATTACACTATAAGGCCTCTAGATTTAGAGGGGGAGCAGAAGAGCTGAGAGTAGGAGAGTAGAGAGTAGGCACTAACGAAAGTGCGCACCTACTATAAGGAACTGTGCTCTCTGCTTTCTAAGAGCAGGAGAGCAGGAGCTGCATACCCATCCTCTAAAGTAGAGTAGACTAGTAGAGATCTCTATAGCCCTAAGTTTAATTTCCCTATAAAGTGGCTCATTAGAACGCCCTTGTTATATAGTCTTTTAATTTCACAAAAACAAAATAATGATACTCATCTCTTAGGCAAGAGTTGAGTATCATTAAACTAGCCCTAGTGGGGGTTGAACCCACAACCTTCTAATTCAGAACTAGGGATGCTACCATTACACCATAAGGCCTACTATTACAGGTAAATAAAATTGTGGTTGATTTCATTAAAATGGGTGGGTGGCAGAATCAGGCGGTCAAAAGACTGGGGGTCAATTTCATTTAAACCAGGGGGTTGATTTTATTTAAATGTAAGTTGCCCAATTGAAGCCTGCAGAACCTGTCAAGTTGGATTATAGGTAAGTCAACCTGTCTGATGCCATTGCCAGTTGCAGAATTACAAGATCAACGTCAGTTGTTGAGTTATTTAGGGAACAGTTAACCCCAAGTTGGGGTCAGGGTTACTAGGCAGGACAGAGAAAGTGGCGTTACACAGGGGCGTCAGGGTGAGACATCAATTAAAGGTGAAATAGGGGAAACATAAGGGTTTTGTAGGAATTAAAGTAGAGCCCATAGGCTGTATGTAGTGTAGGAATAAGCATTCAAAATGGATTAGTTCATTCATTTGCCAGAATTCCAATTGATCATATGCAAGAAGTGCCAGTTTGCAGTATTGCCCAGCAAGATCAACGCCCATTTCACAAGAGAGCCAGTGCACGGATTAAGCAAGGAGAGCCAGAAGGGCATTTTCGAAAAGGTGGCAAAGATAGAGGATTTGATACAGAACAAGTATATGTTAGGTCAGGTTGAATTCAAATATCCACAGCAAAATACAGAAGCAATCCCTAGGTTAGAGGAACCAAAGACTAATGGGTTGGGTTGCACATTTGAGAAAGACAGGAAGAAGTGCCCGTTTGTTAGCCGGTTTGAGCAACCCATACAGGAACATTATCAGGATGTTCACAGTTAGGTAAATCCACAGAAGAAAGGCTGGCCTAAAAGAGGTTCTGAGAAGGAAGTTCTGTAGGAGAAGGGGGTTCATTGCCAGAGGTTTTTCACCCACAGTTTGCATTCAAATTTATTTAGGGTGAAGGGGAAGACAGAGCCTGCATCCAGCCCTAAAGGCCCTGAGGTGAAGATGGAGAAGGAGATCCAGTGTTGAATTGATGAGGTGAAAAGAGTAGTAAAGAAGAAGATCAAGGTGTCAGACAAAGCCTAGGAGCCCAATCTGTTTTTGAGGTGGGTTAAATGGGACGAGCATTTACAGGGGAGAGACTGGGATAAGTTGAAGACGTTGATTGAACCTGTTGATCCAGAGGAGGAGGAAGAATTGGTTATAATCCATTAGAGTTTCAACAGGGTTATGAACGAGTGCTAGAAGCATGTCATTGAGGAAGTGGTAGGAGAGGCTGCGTTATTCCACATCAATGCCACAGAGCACAGAAAGAAAGGCGAAAACCCATTTTATATGGATTTGAAGGACCGCACCCATTTGAGTTACCAGGCGTATTGGAAACAGATATTGAGTTTCGTTGTGCATGCTGAGTTGGATTAGGAGAAGGAGGAGAGGCCACTGTACCAATTCATGTGAGGTCAGAGGATGGCATTTTTAAAGTTGATGCAGAAGGCAGAGGATTTCGAGGGAGTGGAGGCAAAGGAGGAGATGGGCAGGGAGGAACGAGAGCAGATGGAGGAGTTGGACTGCACATGTTTGCAGTTTTGCATTGAGTTGTTGGACCACTGGTTAGTGGGCAACCCATACGACAGCGCAATCATTAGCAGTTTGTCCATTTTAGGCATTAGGCTAGGAGGGACATGAGTTGCAGCCATCCATTACACAACAATATATTCTGCCATAATCAAGATTGCCTGGGCATTAGTAGTAGAAGAGGGTTATCAGACGTGGACGCAAAAGATTACTACGTGCAAATTGGTTGAAATGGAGGAAGAGGAGGCAATTGAAACCACTGAGTCACTGTATCAGTTGATCTGGCAAATGGTAGACTGGTTCATGGGGTTGGAGGGTGGGACGAGAGATCTGAGCCTAATGGATTAGATCATCAGCAAGAGAACATACAGGATGGCGATCCAAGCAAGTACAACTGCAGACGGAGAGATTTTGTGGATTAGGGATAAGATATTTGGGTACAGGTTAGAGTTCAACATGGGCTAGTTGTAGACGACCATTCATAGGGTTGTGGCTAAGGCCCGTATGATTTTAATGTGGGATTTGATAATGATTCCGTTGGACGCGTTTGGCGATATTAATGAGGGTTAGGTTCTGTAGATTAAATGGGCCAATTTACAAGATAATATGGCAGAGAGCTAGGTTGGGTGGTCGTTTTTAGATGATGTTCAGAATCAATCTAATATTAACGGGCTGTGGTGGTTGTGGAGGTGAATCATGCAGAATCCAGATTTGAAACAGCAGTTTGTCTAGTCAACAGACCTATCCATAATTGTTGGTCGGAGGCATGTATGCCTCTGGGTTGTGGACCAATAATAACCCTAGTCGTTTTTGTTGATCTTCGTTTCCAGGGGATGGCTCCAAGTTAAATTTCAAGATGGCTCCGGGTTTTTGGAATTCATTGTAGAGAGACCACAACACTTTGCAATTTGAGATGTAAGGTAATAAGACCCCCCCAATTCCATTCCCAGGATTAGAATAACCAAATTCCATGTTGTTGGTGACAATAGGGTTATGAAGACGTTAGGGTTAGGGTTACGATTAGATAAGCAGGGCGTTGATGGTGGCGTCAATTCCTAGGAGAGGCGCAAAATCAGGGGAAGATTCCGAAATGAAGGTAAGACAGTAGGCAAAAGGTAAGAAGGCAAAGGGGGTATAATAGACAGAGAAAGTGGACGTGGAGAGTAGACGTGGAAAGAGCACGCACATAATGGATCAGTTTATTCATTTGCCCAGTTTCTAAGTGATAGTTTGCAAGAAGTGTCAGTACGCCATATTACCCAGCAAAATTGATACCCATTTTGCAGCCAAAAACCACCAATTAAACAAGAAGGCGAGGGAAAGGATTATACAAGAGGTAGCCAAGGTAAATGGATTAATACAAAATGAAGAAGAGTTATTGAAGTATGAGTTCCCATTCCCCACCGCCATAACCCAGGCCATTGCAGCGTTACGATTCCCAGCGACGGATGGATTATGGTGTACAGAATCCATCAATGGCCAGCAGTGCCCGTACGTGTGCCGTACTGAGCAATGGATGCGAAAGCATAGTTGGGATGAGCATCGATGGAAGAGCAAGGAAAAAGGAGGCCGGCCCCGGATGCAGAAGCCAGATCCAGCCGCAAAGGTCCCGTGGCGGACAGGAGCCCATTGCCAACGGTTTTTCAAGCAGGGACCCAAATCACGGTATTTCAAGGTCCAACCCGTTGAGACAGGGCCACGTCCGACCCCACGAATGGCGTCCCGGACAGACCAGTTCAAGGCGGCCAAGCAGGAGATGCAGCGGGCGTTTGAGAAGGCTGAGGCAGAGGAGAACCGCAAGATCAAGGAGACAGATGAAGCCAAAGAGCCGAGTCCGTGGTTGAGGCGGGTTGGGTGCATCCCCCATTTGGCCAGCATCGACCGTAAGGAGGTGCGAGAGTATGTTGAACCGGTCGACGAAAAAGACGAGCCCCATTTGGCCATAATGTGCACGGCATTTGAGTGGTTGATTCAAGACGCACAGCACCATGCCGTACGGGATGTGGTTGGGATACATACGTTGTTTGAGGCCAATAAGAAGGAGGCGGAGAAAGAGACGAACATGCCGTTTGATAGTTGGATGGATATCACAACAATTGAGCGGTATGTCGAGGTGTGGAAGCAGTTGTTATTGTTTGTGTTCCGAGCCAAGGATGACAAGGCCGAGTTCCGACCCCCGTACGTGTTGACCAAGGCGCAGCAGTCGGCCATGCAAACCGTGAGAGATGAGATCGGGGCGTTTCAGGAGTGGAAGGAGGAGCAGGGGAAGAACGCAGCGGGTGAAGACCGTGATGAAGACGAAGGGTTTGATGATGGGGAGGATGACGAGGGGGTGGAGGGCGTCAAAGGGGCGGCCGAAGAAGCGGCCGAAGAAGTCGATGAGGGTTTCGAGGATGAGATGTCCAAAGAGACCAAATGGATGCAGCAGATCCAGCAGGAGGTATTGCGGTTTTGCATCACGTTGTTAGACCACCCGTTACAAGACAATGAGTACCAGAGCCCCATCATCAGCGGTTTGGCCGTATTGATGATAAAGGGGGACAAAGGATGGCACGATGCGGAGGATTTCACCACCAAATATTCGGCGGTGATCAAGTTGGCACGGTTGATGGTGGTTCAGGAGGCGTACGAGCAGAGGCAAGAGCAGATTCGTACGTATCAGAGCGAGATGACGGAGGTTGAGGCGCGAAAGGAGGCCACGAGTTATTACCGGTTGGTCAAGCAATTCGTCAGCCAGTTCATGACCATGGCCCACGGCGGCCGCGATCCCACGCCCATGCAGTGGATATACCAGACCCGTTCGTACGGATTCAAGATTCGATACACCACGCCAGCAGCCGGGAAGATCCAGTGGATCTGGGATGAGGTGTTGTATCCCGGCACGCGTGTCCAGATGTCGCAGTTGCGGAGCATGGTGCACGGATTGATCAGGGAGGCGCGAGACAAGTTGTTTGGGAAGTTGATGGTAGTCACGGACAAGGGGGGCGTTCCCAGCATCAATTGGGACAACACTGTGGACCAGCCGTCAGAGACCAAGGTGGGTTGGTCGTTTTTGGATGATGAACGAAATAAATTCGGCGCCCACAAGGAGTGGTGGTTGTTTGAGCGGTTATACCAGGAGCAGGCGTTGCAGGAGCAGTTTTTGGACGACGACAGGTTGTTGAAGCCCAGTGCTGGTGAGGCATACCAACAACACGTGGAGAGGTTTTTGGAGTTGTTGTTGATATTGATCCATTTATGTGCTGGGCAGCCCAGTCGTGCAACAGAGATTTTGGGATTGCAGTGGAAGAATACAGCCAACGGGGGCGTACGAAACGTCATCATAGAGAACGGGTTGGTGGGTTTGGTCGGCCAGTACCATAAGGGGTACCGCAGCAGCAGCAACATTAAGATTATCCATCAATATTTACCCAAAGAAGTTGGAGAGTTGTTGGTATATTATTTGTGGATAGTTTTGCCGTTTTGGGAGAAGATCCAGTTCCAGATGACAGGAAAGGTTGTGTCCAGTGCATTTTTATGGGGGGATGCCAAGAAGAAAGAGCATCGTCAGTGGACCAGTCCAGAGGGGGGTAAGAAAAGGGGGAAGGGGAAGGGGAAGAAGGGAACAAAAGAGGAAAAGGAGAAGAGCCAGGAGGAAGAAAAGGGGCGGCGGACAAAATTGTCATGGACATCCGAACGGGTGCGGAAGATCATGCAGGAGGCCAGCGTTTGATGGATGGGAAGCCAGTCCATATTGAGCATCAGTGCGTGGCAGCAGATTGCCATTGCCATATCATGGCGGTTTTGTCGAGAAAATCGATTCAAGGACGAGAGTGGGAAGTGGGATCCCGATGAGAATTGGGACGAGGATAATGCAGCAGGCGACGACCCGTGGGATTTGCAAGCCGGGCATGGGATGCATATTGCAGGCATGATTTACGCCCGCGAGTTGATGGAGGGCAACAATACCATCATCAGCCGTCGGGAGAAGTTTCGACAGGTGAGTTGTACGTGGCATCGGTTTTTGGAATTCGCATCAACGTGTCAGGGCGACGCTGCGCGTGGAACCAAGCGCAAGCGTACATCGTTTGAGGATGAGATGGATGAGGTGCAGGCGCAGCAGTGGAAGAAGTTGCAGACGGTCGATATCCAGCAGGCATTGGAAGAAATGTTTGGGGCGGGCACGCAGTTCTGTGGGTTGCAGAAGCCAGCGTTGGAGGTGATCATGAAGCACGAGAGCCCCATATTGGTGGTGATGGGGACTGGGGTGGGGAAGTCGATGTTATTCCAGATACTAGCAAAGAGCGTGTCATCCAGGACGACGATTGTCATCACCCCGTTGGTGTCGTTGCAGAGCCATATGGTTGAGCAGTGTCAGCAGGTTGGGATTTTGTGTAAGAAGTGGGATAGTCAGCGCATGGGGGAAATGCGAGCACAGATTGTCATCGTCACACCCGAGTCAGCGGTCAGCAAGACGTTCAGTACGTTTTTGAATGAGTTGCAGGGTCGTTAAGAGTTGGTCCGCATCATGTTTGACGAATGTCACACCGTTATGGACAGCACGCCTGATTTCCGACCCCAGATGCAGCAGTTGGGGGCATTATCAACGCAGGAGGTGCAGATGGTGTTTTTGACAGCCACGTTGCCAAAGCATACCGAGCCTGAGTTCATGCAGATTATGAAGATTAAGCCGGGAGAGGTGCAGACGTTTTGGGGACCCACGACGCAGCCCAACATTGCGTATTCCGTTCACGAGTATGCTGACGAGAGCGATGAGACAGAGGCGATTTGCCAGTTGGTGGGTGAGAAGTTGGAGCAGTATGCAGCGCCCGCCAAGATCATTGTGTATGGGGGAAGCATTGAGCGGACCCAGGAGTTGAGCAAGGCATTAGGTTGTCACCAGTATTATTGCGAGGTAGGTGATCAAGAGGAGAAAGAGGCAATCATGGAACGGTGGCAGCGTGGCGATGGGCGGTTGATTGTAGCCACAAACGCGTTTGGGTTGGGAATCAATGCGCCTGATGTCCAGGTGGTTATCCACGCCAGTGACATTTACCAGATGCAGAGTTACAGTCAGGAGAGCAGTCGTGGTGGGCAGGATGGTGAGCGGAGCAAGGCCATCGTTGTGATGCCAGCCGGCAGGCAGGAGGAGTTGCAGAAGAAGATAGCACGGGCCAAAGCGCAGACACAACCGTGGAAGATCCAGGGTTGCGTGATGCGGCTGTGGGAGGTCAAGCAGGTTGAATGGGAGAAGATGGAGAGGTTTTTGAGCGGCAGTAGGTGTTGACGTATATATTTAGATGGCGAGATGGACAACCGACAGGACTGGAAAAGGTGCGAGGTGGGGGAGGAGTGGTGCGACGTGTGCGAGAAAGACGATGCCATGGTTGAAGACAGAGAGGCACGACGGGCGGCATACGTTGAGGAGCAGAGAGTGATTCAAGAGCAGGCAGCACAAGCCGAGCGTGAGAGACAGGGCCCATAGGTGGACAGCGGAATCGCCGTTCCCAGCAGCATGAATATTCCAGCGCCAAGCAGCGAGGTTTTAGTTCGCGGGGTTAGTCCCCAGCCATTCACAGATCAAAATCCAACGTCTAGTGAGGAGGAGGGCCATTCCACAAGCCGTTCACGTTGTAGTTCCGTCAGTTTCAATAAAGGGTTTGCAGCCGACTAAGATCCAGTCAGCAAGAGCCGTACGTTCGAGGCCCAGAAGCAACAGCGAAGCCAGCAACGATGGCGAGTTGAAGCCGACAGCCAGCAGGAAGGGCATGAGGTGTGGAATTTGGAAACCCGGTTGGATTCGTGGGTAGGCAAGTGCCCGTTATGTTACACCCGACAGTGTCAAGGTTTGGATGTTGATGTGCGGCATACATTGGAGAATTGTCCTGATGAATCACGGACAAAGGTGATGACAGAGATTGAGGCATTAAAGACGATCTGATTTGAGCCATATGCCAGTTGTACGTTTTGCACAGTGGCGCAGAAGGTGTGTACGCGGTGGGCGGAGACACGAGAGGGCAGCAATCGTTTCCGAAAGGTTGAAGGAGGATTATGTCAGTACGATGGGATTGTGCGCGCGGCTGTGGCAGCCATGAGTATTGCAGCGCCAGTAGAAGTGGCCAGGGAAGGGTTGTTTGGGCAGATGAAGGCATTGGGGATTTGGGGACGGGGGGAGGGTGAGTGGAGCGAAGAGGAGCACGCAGAGGTGAAACGAGTGATGTTGATTTGGTTCGGGACAAAGATCATATGGGGAGGCATGGAAGCCAGTGTTTTATTACGTGTATTTTATTGGTTGACAGTTGGGTTGGAGGATGGGGTGGAGAGTATAGGTGGGATTAATATACCAAATAGATAATAGAGTTGGTAATAACATAGATTATACAATAGAGGGTTATTAGAAGGAGGGGATAATCAATAGAATGGAGCAATAAATAAAAAGGGGTTATATTATATAATAGGTCAAGAATTTATTCAGGTGTGAATGTTCATTCATATTAGTAAAAAATGTGGGAAATTATATATTATTAAAAAGGTGAAAATAAATATAATGAGGGGATTTAAGGTCACGCAACAATAAAAGGGGGCAGACCATGCGAAAGGGGAGGAGTATTATTTGATGGATATTTAATCATGGCCCTGAGGGTTAGCCATTACAATAGTGAGACACAGAGGGTGGCGGGGTTGGCGAAATCAAGGGGGTTGGGAAGGGTATATATTTCGACACCATTGGACATGGCATGGTTCATTGCGACAGTGCCAGGCAGTGCAAGATGAACAACAGGAATTGGGTAAGAGAAGCGCAGATAAAGATGGGGATGAAATGGTTGTTGGCAAACGAAGAGTACCAGAAGGTGATTTGTACAAGGAAGCAGTGCAGGATAGGGTTGGAGTTGGGTGGGGTGGAGAAGCATTTGATCAAGACGCACAGGGTCAGGGAGACGTTGGTAGGGGGGATTCAAATGGGTATTTGTGCACAGGAGGGGAAGGGATGGGATGAATGCAGTAAAAAGAGGCTGCGGAATGGATTAAAGCCGCAGAAGGGTTTGGCGGTATTTGACGGGTTCCAGTGCCGGTTTTGTGAGGAGCCACCAGCAAGGACGGTGGAGGAAGTTAATGATCATTTGTATGAGATGCATAGGGAGACGGAGGGTCACATATGGGACAAGGTTCCAGTGCAGTCGTGGGGTGGTAAGGGAGGGGTCAAAGATGAATGTTGGATTGTGGACGACAGCAAACAGAGCGAGGAGAAGAAGGCGGAGGATGAGACAATGGGTGACAACGGGGGGCAAATCATATTGAGGGAGGAGGCAATATTGGCGAGTTCAATTGTGGTCAATGAAGAATTCAGAAGGATGATATGCAAGGAATGCAAGTTGGCAGTGGGGTTAGGCATGGTTGGGAAGCATTTATTAACAAGGCACAGTGTTAAGAGGGACATGGCACAGCAGATCGCAAAATTGATAGATATGGGAGAATGGGGTTGCGTTGAGGGCAAAGGGAAGAAGGCCAAGAAGCCTGAGAATGGAACGAGACCACAGAAATGGTTGATGGTGTTCAACATGTTGCAATGCACGTTTTGCAGGGAGTTCCATGCCAGGTCAGTGGATGAGGTTGAGAGTCATTGGCACAGGGCAGGGCATGGCAAGGCAGAGGGAGCAATGATCAAGCCAGTGCGAATGCAGTCGTGGGGAGGGTGGAATGGATGGGGGTTAGTGAAAGACAAGGATTTTTGGGTTGTAGAGGAAGGTTTGGGGGGGGATAGTAGAGATGGGCAGATAGGGGCTGAGGATAAGGAGGATTGCAAGGATGGAAAATATTGTGGTAATGGGGAGGGGGTGGAGGAGGAGAGGCAGGGGGAGCAGCACGGAAAGGGGGAGGAAGAGGTTGAGTGGGAGGTCATACAAGAGTTTTAGGGTTAATGGGGTGATTGGGCAAGAACAGAGGCACGGGACAATGATGACAGGTGGATGACGTGGCGTAGGGCAATTGAAGTAGTGAAAATGATTTTCGTCAGCATGTTGCAAGTCAGCAGTTAGAAGTTGGCACAGTCTAGGAGCGGTCAGCACCAGATGGTCATAATTTCATGGAGGGACATTTGAGATGACAGTGTCATGATTTGATGTCAGTTAGGGTTAGTGTAAACATGCAAGGAGATGACCCATCCAGGCAGAGCCTGTTGAAGGCCAACCCCCAAGGGCAGAAGGCATGTCATGGTCAGGCCATCAGGAAAGGGGGTTATACAGGAATGTATTTCATGCCAGGGGCAATAAGGGGAATTATGTTCCAAGCCGTAACGCGAACCCATTAGCCTGATCGTCCAGCGGGGAGGGTCAAAGCATTGGAGCGGGAGTGACGTCAAGGGGTTGATGAATCAAGACAGCAGGTAGTTTGTTTAGAGCCGCATTACAGGGTTTTTCCCGAGCAACGTCAGACATATGCAAGACCAGAGAAGAGAAGCAAGCACAAGCCAAAATGAGCGACAGCAAGAACAGCGCAGCAGAGGAGATGCCCGCAGGCGTCAAGAATGTAATTGTTGTGAACCACAAATACAAGAAGATTATTTGCTGGGCCAAGGGGTGTGGGAGGGCCATTAAAGCAGTCAATTTAAGGAAACATTTACAAATCAGACACCAAATAGGATTCGCAGTGGCGAAGAACGCGTCGCAGGTTGCCTGTGGGTTTAGGTGGGATGAGGAATTGTGGAGGAATGTGCAACCAGAAGACAGATTGGCACTGCAGGTTGGGGTGGCGATAAAAGATGCGTTTCAGTGTAAGCATTGTTGTCAATATGCGTTGATATTTCCAGAGAATGTTGATGTTCATTGGGATTATCATGGGCATGGCGTGACAGAGGGTGACAATGTAGAGGAGGTGCGAATCCAAACATGGTATGGGAGATTTGCTGATGGGTATAGTAATTCGTATTGGGTTGTCGACAAGAGTATAAGATGGAACGGAGAAGATTCGAGCAGGGGATTGGAGTTGAAGCCAAGAGTGGGCGAAGACAAGGGCAAGCGGTTAATGGTGGAGGAAAGGAAATATGGTGAGAATGAGGAGATGGAGGAGGCACCAGTTGAGGACGCACCAGCGATAACGGAGGAAGAGACAGATCTGAAGAAGATTCCATATGATAATTCAGAGGAGAGCGAGGATTGGAGTGAGGAGGATGGTTGGGTGGAGGTAGAGAGAGACAGCAGATGGGGGATGGGATGAAATGGACGAGGATTGGGTAGTTATGTATTAAATGGGTGAGGGGAATGAAGAGAGGGTTAGGGGGAAAAGGGGGAAAAGGGGGAAAGAAAAAAAGGGGGTAAGGCAAGAATTGGGATAGGAATTTACAAGACAAAGGGAATGGTTATCAGTAACGTGACAAGTGTTTCAAAGCATGGATTCGATAGCTGTTACATAGGGTGGGGGTTAGGTGGCAGAAGCGTGTGTCCCGTCGCTTAA
>KV459033.1:0-11416 GCA_001662605.1 Pseudogymnoascus sp. 05NY08
TGTCTATAATTCTTTTATATTATTATTGTAAAGCGTAGGCCCAAGGGTCTCACGGGAGTCCAGGGAACCAAGTCAGGAGGCAGGAAGGTATCGTATTCTGTAAGCACAATAGGTCTACGTAGATACAGCGACTATTGACTAGAGAGCCTCATCTTCAGGCTCCCAGTCCTATTTCTATTCAGTGGTCCTCGGTAAGGGCCACTGCTCCACAGTAGGGCTTCCCCTAAGTTAAGGGCCACCGTCCACGTCCGTCCACGTGAGGCCACGTGACGTGCTGCCTTACAATTGCCTCCCCTCTTAGAGGGATTGCCCTTAATTCCTTACGCTGTTTGTAAATAGCTTTAGGTTTGCTACTAGCAATTGTTTAGACTGTTTGCTTCGCCTAGGGGGTAGGGCGGTGATTCTAGTCTCGCCTATGCAATCACCTAACGCCCCTTTATTGTTGGTTGCTGCAGCCACCCCTATTATTATAGGTGCCACGCTTACTTAGAGGAATCCTACCTCCCACCTTCTTTTCCTTCTCCTTCAACCCTAACCCTAATTTTCACTTTCTGGCTGTCTCTCTGCACAGTCCTTTCGCCCTGCCTCTAAGCAAGGTTGTACCCTTAATACAACTCAAGGTAAGTTCCTTATCCTCTTCTTCTAGTTCCTTAACTAACCTACTCATTAGGACCTTTAACGCTGCTGTCACCTACAACCCTAAAATAGGCTTTAGCACTAGCAACTCTTGCTGTGGTTGTAGTTAAGCTGCCCCTCCTTCTAGGTCTAAGCTCTCTCTGCGCCTAGTAGACTAGATGTCTAGTTCTCCCCCTAGTACGCCTACTCTGTTAGTGGCCTCATCTTATTATGCCCTAGTTGTGCGTCCTTACATTGCACCTTCTATTAAGGAGGCTCCTAAGGAGTCGGATGTCCTCACTACCCCTATCAGCCTTCTAGCTAAGCCTGTGGTGTATTTGTCTATAAAGGGCTAGTATCTTGTAGCCTGTCGCCTAGTGCCTCCTTCTATAGGCGTCCTTGTCGCTAGCCCTTAGTTCTGCTGCTAGAAGTGTGCCTATAGCTACTACACCTTTCCCAACCTTTAGTGTTAGGTTCCTAACAGCATGGATTCTTATAGGGATTACATGTATAGACACTATGCTTATGTTAAGGTAAGCCTCTTCTTTCCCTAGGCTCTTAGATCCCCTATACTAACGACTAGCCTAGGTTGATAGTTGCTTTGCCTACCTTCTTAATGCCCTCTAGCTAGCTGCTAATGCCTACATTAATGGCTAGGCTAACAACTATGAAGCTAGCCTAGACATAGACTTAGTAGCCACAACCTAGCTTCGTGAGGCCCTTACTAGTGCTTAGCGCGCCTTCACTAACGCTACGCATGTTAAGGAGGTCAGCACTCTAAAGGTAAAGGGCAAAGGTAAGGCGCCTGCCCCCATTACCCCTAGCAACTAGGTTTCTAGTGCATAGGGCAATGCCCTAGCTTCTTACCCTTGCGGTTCTATTACTAGGAATGTTAACAACCCTTAGGAGGCCCTCGTTAACTACGTAAAGACCCTTGTTAAGCTTAGCTGTACTAAGAATTAGGCCCTTAAGGATGTAGATCTCTAGCACTATAAGGAGGTCGCTTGCATCCACAAGACCTACTAGCAAGGCCTTAAGTCTAAGCTAGACGCCCTTAAGTTCCTTGTAGGTCTATAGCTTCCTTTATGTTTAGATACCCTGCTGACCCTCCCTCCTTAGTACAACCTTAAGTAGAGGTGCCCTCCCTTATCGTCTCTAGGTATACCGCCCTAGAGAGGGCCCTTGTTAAACCCTAGTTGTGGAAGTTCAACACCCCTAAGCTAAAACCTGTGCTGTCTGTTTACGTTCTGCCTTCTGCCTTAGATGAGGGTGTAGAGTCTTCTTTAGAGGGTTCTAGAGTAGGGGAGTTAGAGTCTAGGTTAGAGGATATAGAGGAGCCTAATTCAGAGGGTTCTCTTAGTAAGTAGACGTGCTGCTTTCTGTTCTAGCCTATAGGGCCTAATACTACTGCGTTGTCCTCTACTTGTTCCTCTGTAACTGTTCTACGTGATACGCCTTAATTAAGGGTAGTCCTACGTCTAGCTTAGGGACCTACTAGTCGTTGGCTGTAGTGTAGCCTGCCTACCTAATAAGGTACTCTTCCTAAGTTCCTCTACCTCTTCTTACTGTCCTATAGTCTAAGACTGCTTCTACCTTATATTCTTCTTCTCCTTCCACAATCTCTAGCTCTAGTGGGGGTTCCACCCCTTTAGCCTTAATATTCTTCTAGTACCTCTCTAGTAGAGAGACGTGGAATACGTTATAGATCACCTTATACCTTAGCAGTAGCTTTAACTAGTACGCCTACTTACTAATACGCTAGGTAATCTCGTACAGGCTAAGCCACTAGTGTCTAAGCTTCCTACTTAGTTGGGTGGTTCTGATATTCTTAGCTGAAAGCCATACTTTCTCTCCTACTGCGTACTGCATTAGCTTGTGTAGTTTGTTATAGCCTCTTATTTAGGCTTCCTTCATTCTTTTCTAAGCTTCCTCTAGTTCCTGCTGTAGTTTAAGGATCATGTTTACTTAGTCTTTCGCAACTAGCACCTCCCTTTGCATAGGGTTGTCCTCAACCCCTTGCCTTAGGTTAATATTAATGCTGTACTAGGCCTAGTTAGGCAACATTTAGATTAAGTTGTAGAACGCGTTATTATAGGTGAGTTCTGCAAAGTAGAGGAGCTCCACCTAATTGTCCTGGTGCTGATTACAGTACAACTGTAGGTAGGCTTTAATATTCTAGTTCTACCTCTTAGTTTAGCCATCTAATTAAGGGTAGAAGGCAGTTAATAAGTTACGCCTTACTTTAAGGTAAAAACAGAACGCTAACTAGAAGTGGCATGTGAATACGCTCCCCTAATCTATTATGATTTCAGCTGGAATTCTAAAGTCCTTCACCTAGAACTTAAGGAAGAGCTGCGCTAGTTCTAGGGCTGTGATGGTTTTCCTATAGGGTATGTATTTAGACACCTTAGTATAACGATCTACTATCATGAGGATAGAGTCTAAAGCCTTGCCTTAGTCTGCCCCTACGCTTAGGGGCAGATCTGTAATGAAGTCCATACTTATAGATTCAAATGGTTTTAAGGGCATCCTTAATGCCTGCATTTTGCTATATGGCCTATGCTGCACAGGCTTAATGTGCTAGCATCCATTACAGCCTTATACGTACTCCCTAGTTTCCTTGCTAAGGCTAGGCTAGTAGTATTTGCGTTAGATCAACTCTTAGGTTTTCTTATATCTAAAATGCCCAGCTAGTAGGTCGTCATAGCAAATCTTAAAGATTTCCATCTGCACTGCCTAATTAGGAGGTATGTAAACCGCTCCCTTAAAGCGTAGGATGCCTACATCGTCTACTCTCTATCTAGGAAGGCCCTTTGCTCACGCTGTCCCTACGTCCCTAGCCCTTTTAACAGCTAACTTGTCAGTTGCCTAGAGGGTTTTAATTAGGTCTGTTAGCAGTCTAGTTGCAGCAGTGTAGGTGCCCTCTCCCTATGCTATAGCTGTCACCATAACCTAAGGGACAACAGAACCTAAACTCTTAGTGTCCGTATTGTGGTCTCTATCTAGTCTAGCGCTGCTAGCGCTTTCACCCCTACTCTATAGGTTAATATCCTCTTCTTAAGGGCCCTATAGGCTTGTTGCTACCCCACTTACCTATAGGGTCCCTCTAGCCTTCATAGCCCTATAGAGGGTATTCTAAAGGGTAGGTAGCATCACGTTCTAACTACCCTTTTCAACCTCATAATCTAGTCTTCTTAACGGCCTGTCTACTAGGTTCGTCTTTCTAGCCCTATAGGCTATATGGAAATCATAGGCTAATAACGCCTACGCCTACTACGCTTGCCTCCTTATAAGGGTAGTGGTTTCTATAAAGTAATTAAGGTTATTATGGTCCGTAAGGACCTTAATAGGGTATTGGCTCCCTTTGAAATAATGCCTCTACTGTTTAAAGGACCTTATAATTGCTAGCATTTCCTAGTTATAGGTCTTATAATTAAGCTTAGCTAGTTCTAGCTTCTTGCTGTAGAATGCCATAGGGTGCCACTTAGCCTTCTTGCTAGGCTCTTCTACTAATTAGGAGAGGTTCCTAGCTAGGCTAAACCCTAATGAATCAGTCTCGAGCCTGATTCTACAGCTAGGATCAAAATGAACTAACGTTAGGGCTGTAGTGAAAGCTTCCTTTAGCTAGTCAAAGGCGCCTTGCTGTTCTATGCCCTAGACGAATGGGCCTGTCTGTTTACCTACCTTAGCCCCCTTCATAAGGCCTGTTATAGGGGCTACAACAGAAGAATAGCTCTTTACGAAGCGCTAGTAGAAGTTGGCGAAGCTAAGGAACACCTAGACCTCTCTGTAGGTCTTTAGTGTAGGCTACTTAGCAATCGTAGCAACCTAGTCGCTCTCTATAGCAACCCCTTCTATTGTGACTGTATACCTAAGGAAGCTTACCTTCTTAGTATTAAACTTGCATTTTAAGAGCTTTACATATAGGTTCGCCTCACGTAGGCGTCCTAGGACCTCTTGCACGTGGTCTACGTGTTCCTCCTCCTTCTAGGAGTAAATGAGGATATCATTAAGGTATACAACACATATTATGTTAACTAACCCCTATAGGGTCTCGTTTATGTACGCTTAGAACGTTACAGGTGCGTTTGCTAATCTAAAAGGCATCACCCTGTATTTAAAGTGCCTGTACTAGGTACAGAACGTTGTCTTCTACTCGTTGCCTAGACGAATGCGGATACGGTGGTAGGCGTTCCTTATATTAAGCTTTGTGAAGCACCTTGCCCCTTAGAGCTGATCTAAGGTCTCTGTAATTAGTGGCAGCAGGTGTTGATTCTTCATAGTGATCTTATTCAAGCCCCTATAGTCTACGCAGAGACGTAGGCTGCCGTCCTTCTTTTAGACAAATAGGATAGGTGCGCCTATAGGGCTCACGCTCCTTTGAATCCAACCCTTCTTCTCGCTTAAGTTAAGGTATTTGCAAAGCGTAACCAGCTCGGTTTCTAATAGGTTATATACTGGCCTATATAGTGGTTCTTATGTTCTAGTGTTAATACTGTAGGTTTTCCTACCTAGCTTAGGTAGGGCATCTGCCCCTTCTTCTAAGAAGACGTTAGCGAAGTGTTCGTATTCCCTCAGGCATTAGACTAGCAGCTCGTTGTCTAAACTTAAGGCTAGGACAAAGGCAGTGTTGCCTTCTTTGATCTCTTTAATGTCAACTACCTTAGTCTTCGCAATATCAAAGGGTTGGCGCTAGATCTAGGTACACTAATTGATCTAGGGGTTAACCTGTACAATCTAGTCCATCCTAAGGATAACATCCACACCTAGGGTATCTATAGAAAGGAGTGTCTAGACAACGGTGGACTCCCTTTAGAAGTGGTCCTAAGCCTGTACTTATGTAGACGCTGCCCTATATATAACGACTTCCTTGCTGTCTATAGCCCTAGCCCTTAACAGGGCCCTGTCCTAGCACACTAAGCCTACATCCTTTGTAAAAAGAGGGTGTATTGTTAAGGCGTCAGAACCTAAATCAAGGAGGGCCTTTGCTGTACGCCACTTAGACCTAACTCTTAGTTCTACCTTAATTTCCATCCTCTTCCTAATGGTAGGCTGTAGGGTTAGGGCAGCTAGGAGTCACTCTTGCTTTATGGTGTTAAGCTTCCTTACTCCTAATCCTGTGTGTTGGCTTCAACACTCCTTAGTAAAGTGGCCTGCCTTACTGCAGTTATAACAGGTACCTAAGCTCTAGCTTGGCCTTAAGTCTTGGCCCTAGAATGGCGTCTGTCTACGCGCTAGTTGCTAATACCCGTTTCTAAGGGGTATCCTTTTACCTAGGGTTAAAGCCTAAGTGTTACGGTTAGAAACATGATGTGATTGGTCAGGAGAATTCAGGTGGTAGAACAGGAAGTCTAGTATCAGACTCCTAGCAACGCTAGCCCATTTAGGGCTCAGCAACTAAGCAGGCTGAGGGATCCTAGGAACTGAGTGGCTCCCAGGACCCTAGGGCGCAGGAGCAGGGGCAGGCGTGGGAGTACCTAGGTTCCTAGGACGCTAGGTCCTAAGAGCCAACCACGTCCTACGACCCTACGTGATGGATATATGGGATAGATGGATATATTATTATATCCACCACTATCCATATATCCCTTTAGCACGACGCCACTATATAAGTAGATAGTTAGTTCTTAGATAGGGGCTTTGTGCTCAACTCAATATAGTATTTGTTATATACTATAACGTGTTTTACGAAAGCCTTTGTGTCTAATCCCCTGCCTCCTCTGTTAAGTAAACTAACGTAACGAAACCTCTATAAGTCTTATAGTTTAAGACCTAGCGTTACACTTTAAGCACCACTTCTATAAGGTACCGGCTCATACATAAAGCAACATGTCTGTTGTTAGTTTGAAGGGGAAAGCCCCTACTACACCAACTTCGTCTTAGAGATCTAAACCTAAGAACGAAGAGATGCCTAACGCACTAGCTGTTAACAAACTTAGGGAAACTCTATACGTCAAGTTGCCTGACACTTATTCTAGCAACCGCAAGGACCTTAAAGTATTCTTGTTACAGGTCAAACTGTACTAGTACTTCAACAATGACAAGTTTCCTACTGCGGAGAGCTACGCTTTGTAGACTATGTCCTACCTTAGGGGAGAAGCCCTCTAATAGGTTAAACCCTTTCTTAAGGACTATTTCCTATATGAGAACACCTACAGAAGTATGGTTGCAACCTAGTCTATGTTTGGTAGCTGGAAAGGATTCTGAAAGGAAATCCATTACATGTTTAGCAACATTAATAAGGTCAAAACTACTGAAGACTATCTGCTCCAACTGAAGCAGACTAGCAGCACCCTCACATACGCTACAGAGTTCCAGAGATACAGCAACTAAACCAAATAGGACACTAACGTGCTCCTTAGCCACTATTGCTATAGACTAAAGAATCACGTTCGTATAGAACTTGCCTAAATGGAAAATCAACCAACAGATATGGTTTTGCTAATCAAACATACAATCTAAATCAACAATCAGCTATATAAATTCCAGAAAGAAAAGCGAACCTACAACAGCCTAAAGAGATACAATAGGTATTAGAAGAACGAAGGCCGTTAACGAGACAATTATCTAAGGGACAACTGTTAGTCAGACCCCATAGAGCTCAACGCCACGTTCAAACCAGGAAAGCCCTGCGACCTGAAGAAAGACAGACAGTTTAAAGACAGACTCTGTTTCAACTGCAACAAACCTAGTCACATGGCTAGGGACTACAGACAACCAAAGAAAGGGAACGGTAGACGCAAGTTCAGCAAACAACTTAATGCCACTTGGCAAGGGCAGCTAAACGCTACATTCTAAGGCTAGCAAAACTAGGGAATAAACGGCGACAGTACCCTAAAAGAAGAAAGTTCTAAGGAGGAATCTAAGGCTGAGTCCCTCACAACCTCCAAGCAGGAAACGTACGACAAACTAGCGCTAAAGGAGTCTATGAACTTGCAATGCAAAGAAATCGTAAGGGACATGGCTAAGTTTGCACACGCTAAGATCAAGAGGGCCTGCAAAGAACTAGACAGCGCTACGCTAGACGCTAAAAGGAAGGTCTCTATGATCAAAAGCATCTACAAAAGTTCACTCCACAAGGTCCCGCAACAGGTCCTAGCAAAGGATTGAGGAGATGACCTGTAGGGATACTACAATTAAATCAACAAGACCTAGAGGCTATAAGGCACGTCTGTGGCCATTAAAAGACTTAAGAAGCAACAAGCGGAATGGCTCTGAGAAAAGGTTGAATATATGCTAAAACTTAAGAGCATTGACAAGGTCGAGAAATATTACTAGAATCGCAAACAAGATCTTAGTAATTATCAACAGAGAATGTGGGAAACCCTCTAAGAGGGAGAGGTTAGACTAGCTACACGTTTAGAACGTTGAGCTATAGAGCAGCTCGACACCTTCATGACGCCACTAAAGGAAGACCACCTGTAGGACAAGGGTCTAAGGGAACTAACCATGACAGATGCGACAGAGACTGATCATCCCTAGCACCTATATGTCTACTAGGAGTATTGCAGCAAAGACGATTACAAGCTCCACTAGAGAAAGAAGCACCAGTATTAGTTGTTTCCCTAGTCTTCGCTAAGAATACACTTTTAAGATGCCAGGCAAGTCTATGCCCTTAGGCGTAGCCAGTCTAAAGGGGAACTACCCCTTAAGATAGAACAGGTATTCAAAACCTACCCACACCTGCTAGTGGAAGCAGAGGAAAGGGGGAGACCCTAAGGACCACAGTTAGAAGCAGATGGATTCTACCCTTCCTTAGATGAGTCAAAAAACTAGGAGTCCTTAACAGTAGGCCACTAGCAAGCAACAAGAAGAGGCCTAGTACGAACCAGTTATGCGCCACGACAGGCAGCATGCAGCTATACATAGTTGCTAAGATACAAAAGTGACATCTCTAAGTAATGATTAACTCTAGAGCAACGGGCAACTTTATGACAAAGAAAGTAGCAGATACACAGGGCTTTAGGACGCGACTGAAAGCCTACCCCTACCTACTCATGGTAGTAGACAGAGAACCCATCTTAACCAACGACGGAATAGTGACCCTTAAGACAGTCCCATTAGAGATAGTCATGCTATAAGGACACAAGGAAACGATCTAATTTGATATCGTGCACATGAACAACCATACGTGCATCCTTAGTGTGCCTTAGCTTAAGGAACACAACCCCTAGATTAACTAGCAGAAAGAAGAAGTTGTGATGAGCTAATGCGCGTGTAAACGAACGGGCACAACGTAACGGGAGGGACCCTCCTAGGGCTGACGCGAGGTGTGTGCAACCTCTATAGAGCCTAATGACCTAGCCTAGGCATCCTCACCAACAAGTATACTGGTGAAGTACAGGGAATATGAGCAACTATTCCAGGAAGGCCCTAAAACTGAGGCGCTTCCTAAGCACTAACTATAGGATCACGAGATACCCTTAGAAAAAGACAAGAGTCTGCCGTTTAGACTAATATATCAGCTATTAGAAAAAGAGCTGAAAGTACTTAAGGAGTACATTAATGACAACCTAGTGAAGGGATTCATTAAACCATCCACATCACTAGCAGGAAGTCTAGTGCTTTTTGTACTAAAGAAAGACGGCTCCCTACAGTTATGTGTAGACTATCAAGCGTTAAACAACATTATAATAAAAGATAGGTACGCCCTACCTTTAATCAACAAACTACATAATAGATTCTAAGGAGCAAAGATCTTTAGTAAGCTAGATCTGCAAGGCGCATACAACCTAATCTAAATTAAGGCTAGGGAAGAGTGGAAAACAGCATTCTGCACCTGCTATGGCTTATTTAAGTATCAAGTTATACCCTTTAGGCTAACAAATGCACCCGCATCTATGCAACGACTTATGAATGATGCTTTGCATAAGTACCTAGACATTTTCGTCATTGTCTACTTAGACGACGTCTTAGTGTACTTAACAAGCGAACAGGAACATGTCAAACATGTGAAACTCGTCCTAGAGAAAATAGAGAAGTACAACTTACTCCTTAAGCTAGAAAAATGCAAATTCTATAAAAACTAAGTTGAATTCTTAGGTTACATTATTAGAACGCACAGCATCAAAATGGACTAAGCAAAGGTTATAGCAGTGTTGGAATAGCTAACACCAACTATAGTCAAGGAAGTGCAAGCCTTCTTAGGCTTTGCCAACTTCTACCAACAGTTTATTACAGGATACTCTAAGGTAGCTCAACCACTTATAGAGCTCACTAAGAAGGACCTCACGTTTGAATGGACAACTAAGGCAGAGTCTGCCTTCTAGGAGCTTAAGGCGAAGTTCATAGAGGCACCCATCCTTACCACATTTGACCCTACAAAGAAGATCATCCTTAAGACAGACTCTTCCGACTTTATGATTAGAGCATGTCTGAATCAGCTAGACGAGAACAGGAAGTTCAAACTAATTGCATACTACTCTAGGAAACTATCACCTATAGAACTCAACTATGACATTCACAACAAGGAGCTACTAGCTATTATCGTCGCCTTTGAGCAGTGGCGAGTATATCTTGAGGGATCCACCTACCCTATGCAGGTATAGACAGATCACAAGAACCTCATATACTTCACTACAACCAAGGTTCTAAACTGCAGACAAGTCTGCTAGGCAGAGACCCTTATAGCCTACAACTTCATAATAACCTATCATAAGGGCTCTAAGAACGCAAGAGCAGATGCTCTTAGCAGACAGACTGACTACATTAGCCTAAAGGAAGAAAGACCTAGAGCAATCCTAAAGAAGACAGATGCAGGCATGTAGTATAACGAGTTACTAGTAATGATCGCTATGGTAGAAGACTTGGAACTAGAGGGAAGACTTAAGAAGGCTTACGCTACAGATGAATGTGCAAAGCGAGTCTTAGCTAAAGTCAAAGGCGACTTCGCTGTTGATAAACAAGGCCTAATTCGATTTAAGGGGTTAGTGTATATCCTAAGTCAAATGAGACACCTGCTAGTGCAAGAACAACACTTGTTGCTAGCACATAGCTATTAGGGAGTAACACAAACCTTTGAACGAATTACCTAACACTACTACTTCCTAGGCTTATAGAAGCAAGTAGAAACAGTAGTAAGAGAGTGCAACATTTGCAGCAAGTTAAAATCCAACAGGCACTTGCCTTATAGACAGCTCATGTTAACACTGGTACTAAAAGGAGCATGGAAGTTAATAGCTTTGGACTTCATCGTCAAGCTACTACTATCCAAAGACCTGTTAACAGGAATATTATACGATTCTATCTTAGTTATTACAGAAAGACTCACGAAATATAGGAAATTCATACCATACCTTGAAGCTAGCGACGCTGAGGCGCTTACATATACCTTCATTCAAGTTATATTAGCTGATTATAGAATGCTGGAAGAAATAATCTTAGACAGAGACAAGCTCTTTACTTCAAAATTCTAGAAATCATTAATGGCGCTACTAGGAACAAATCATAAGCTGTTAACAGCTTTCTACCCCTAGACAGACAGCTAGATAGAACGATTAAATCAGACCCTTGAACAATACCTGTAGAGCTATGTCAATCATCAGCAGGATAATTAGGTTTAGATTTTACCCATCGCACAGTTTGCATATAACAGCGTGATGGCAGAAGCAACGAAAGTCTTACCGTTCTTTGCCAATTACAGCTACCAGCTAGAGGCATACAGGCATCTAAGACTGGACAAATCATGAGCGGAATAAGCCTAGATTGTAGTAGAACAGCTGAAATCGTTCCATGAACAACTTGCAACAGACATCCAATTCTTAAATGAATGATCTGCTACATACGCAAACAAGAAGCGTAG
>KV459034.1:0-11359 GCA_001662605.1 Pseudogymnoascus sp. 05NY08
GTGTGGGGGCTCTTAGGAGCAAGTGCTCTAAGAGCCGTAGGGCTTCTAGGAGCAGGGGGTTTAGGAGTAGGCGGGATTCCAGGAGCGTAGGGGCTCCCGGAAGTCACGTGGTAGAACAGGGTATCTACTATCGGACTCCTGCAGGATGTCACGTGATGGAACAACAGGAATAGCGAGAATAGTAAGAGAGCTTGCTATTCCCCCTATTCCCTTTAGCACAACGCCACTATATAAGTAGATAGTTAGTTCTTAGATAGGAGCTTCGTGCTCAACTCAATACAGTATTTGTTTATACTAGTAACGTGTTTTACGAAAGCCTTTGTGTCTAATCCCCTGCCTCCTCTGTTAAGTAAACTAACGCAACGAAACCTCTGTGAGTCTTATACGTTTAAGACCTAGCGTTACATACAGTTAATTAACAGTAGTGACGGTGCGCGAGTATTTGCAATCAGTGGCAATCAAACTGTACTGGGGGTGTTTTGCATGTGGTGCGTTCAAGGGTCTGATTAATTGTCAGTGTGGTCGTCCCTAACAGTAGGTGTCGGTGCCTCTACTGTAGGCGTGGGCGTGGGTAGGGTCTGGGGAGCCATGAGAGCAGCGAGCATTGCCTTAATTTCCTGCATCTAGGCCTCGAGGCTTGTGATACGATCCAGGTCCCCTTTGGTAGGCAGAGCAGTTGTGGGAGGAGCAGTCGTTATGCTTTGTTGTGTTGTCATTTTAGGCAGTTGACTCTTATTGTCTTAGGTGATGTTTAACGTCAGCATCTTCAACAGGTTTGGGGGTGTGTTAAGTTGCAGTCAACATAGAAGAATATATCAAGTCGCAGTTGATATATCTAGAGAGCATATCGAGTTGCAGTTGATACGGAAGAGTTTGACTTCTAGAGGCCTACGGCCATCAACACTCTTGTTCATAATTGCCTCTGTGCGTAAGGGGGTTCTTTAGGATCTCGTATCCTATTTGGCGCTAACGCGTCGGCGACTTTACCAGCTTGCTCTATAGGATCAAACCCTAATCCACTAGCTGTCTGTAAGATCTCTGGAATCACAGCTATTTGAAGTCGTCAGGTCTCTGCTCTGAAACGGCACTAAGTCGCAGTCGGTGGTAGTGTAACGGTAGTTCTCCTAAGTCGTTCGAGTGTGGGATATTATTTAAGTACGGCTGTCCCTAGCAGGCGTGATCTTTTTTGTATAATGTAAGGACATAGGGCACTGTATCACAAGAAGTGGCATATGGGAGTGCAAGTTGGATATGAGTTGGTGCAATCCTATAGGTCTACTACAAAGGATACAAAAAAGATGAAGGAGGAGCGTAAGGCTTCCTACCCCTTATGTACCTAAATAGGGTCCAACTCAGCTAAGCTGCCTTGTTGCCCGTCACCTGACCCACAACCCATCCGCATCAGCCCTAAGGCACAAGACATCCTTACAATTTTTAAGGTGTAGAATCACCTCTCTACATAGTACAAGGACTTAGGATTACTAGACGATTAGGTAATTACGCTAAGTGAGAATGGGTAGACTTCAAATTTAATTAGGTACAAGTGGATTCAACACTTTAATTAACATACAAATACTCGTATGATTAGAACCTATTGCCTTCTTATTCTTAATGGACATAAGAGCTACCTCTCTACTTAATTTCAACACTACTATATAGAATAGAAGATAATCACCCTCTATATGCCACCACACTCCTCGCACATCCTTTAGCCTCTTAATGTAAGCTGCTTTACGCTACTAAAGCTTTCGTACGGACGTTAGATTAAAACCTTTATATAGAACAGGCTAAACCATATCATAAAGCTTAAGTTTCTCTCTGCATTTAAAGAAGCATTCAAAGCTACATTTATAGAGCAGAACATTAAGAGCAGATTCCAAGCTACAGGGCTAGTTCCGTACGAGCTGTAGAATGTCCTCACTCATTTGAATCTACGCCTAAGGACTCTAACTCCTCCTATAGTTGAGAGTAGCAATTAGACTTCAAAGACTCCTTAAACTATAAGGGAGCTTAACTTTCAAACAGAGTACATTAAGAACCGTATCATACAACATCAGAACAGCTCTCCTACCTTAATTAATGATGCTGTTAGCTACCTTGTTAAAGGGGCAGAAATGATGATGCATTCTGCTGTTCTACTTAAGGCAGAAGTTAAGGCTCTACAAGCAGCAAATGAACAGAAAAAGAGGAGGGAGAGGAAGCGTAAGAGGCGCATAATGTAAGGGGGTAGTCTCTCTGTACGAGACGCAGAAGATATCCTTTAGAGTGCTGAGGTTGATGCTCAAGTCCGTACGGAGGTGGCAAGTGAGGGTAGTCGGCAGGTAGGCTCTAAGGGCCGACAGAAGCGCTGCGGCTTATGTGGTATTATGGGCCATAATTCCCGTACATGCGAGAGGCACGAGGATTCAATTACGATCGAATAAGGGTTATTATGTAGGGTGGTGGTGTAGTTGTAGTAGTAATAGTCAAATTTTGGTGTTTCGGTGTTCTAGTGACCAGCTCGCCCGTGAAATACGTTAACCTTTTTAGTATTTAACAACTTCATAACCAAATAAAATTTAAATGCTTCTATTATAAGTAGTATTATATATATATATATTATCTATTAAATTTTAAGAATGGTAATAGAGCATTTAGGGTAGTTTATATGTGTTTAAATAAAAGAATTCTATTATATTTCTATATTTTTATAATCTTAAGTCATGTTACATATAATTTACTATGTAAAGGTACCTGGAATATTTAGTAGCCGCAGACGCACTTCGTTTTAACATTTCTCGCAGACGCACTCCGCTTCCACACACGATTATAAGAACAAGTTAAGGAGGTCATTTAGGTTGTAATAAAGTTTCTACATAGCTACACTACTAAGTTACTATCCCCCACCCTAAATGATTGTAGCGACCCGCTATTTTGAAGTTCGTGGAAGCCCACTTATGGTACCCGATATAGATAAAAAGGCGTAAATAAGATGAAATCACTGGCAGCGTCTTTTTGACAAAAGAGTGGATCGTTACAATCATTCAGGGGGGGGATAGTAGACTACTACGTAATCTAACCATCTGTAAACTAGGCTATGTAGATACTATTGTTATAATCTAGCAAGCTATATAATATACATAAAAATAATATATTATATAAATTTACTCTTTAACACGGTTCTCTAGCTCCACCTGGCTGTTATCGACCTTGGAAATATCTTCATCCTCGATGATTGCGGCCTTCCCTAGCATATTCTCAATGTCGTTCTTGCGACGTTCCATATCGACAGTGCCAAAGAGAATATCCATATCCTCAAGTGTACGGCCCTTGGTCTCCTGGACGAAGAAGAAGACCCACGCACCCATCGCAAGACAGAAGACGCCAAACATGATGAATGTCCTCCAGCCAATTTGGTTGATGGCAGCCGGCGTGATGCGAGTGATGACGAAGTTGAACAGCCATTGCGTCGCGGACCCCATACCAACACCGTATGCGCGAAGCCGTGTTGGGAAGATTTCTGACAGGTAGACCCACGGGATTGGACCCCAGGAGGCGGAGTAACCAATGACGTATAGATATATCATGACGATCATACCCATAGAGGCTGGGGAGACGGTGTTGACGTTCGTTGGGGGATGGGTGGCGAGCACAGCACCGAGTATGAACATCATGACAGACATCCAGGCTGCACCAGCAACCAGGGATCGGCGGCGTCCAATCTGATCGATACCCACCAGCAAAAAGATACCCGTAGAAATCATCTTGACGATGCCATAAATACCGGTTGCAAACAGACTGGTATCAGTCTTGGCAACGCCAATTGTTTGAAATATCTGCGGGGCGTAGTATCCGATGCTATTTGTTCCAGAGAACTGTTGCCAGAACATGATGAGGAACCCATTCAAAAATCGAACTCGGTTGCCAGGCTGCAACACTTCCTTCCAGGCGACACCTTCTGTTGCTGCAAGTTCATCTTCGATGGAAGCGCGGATTTCTGCGAGTTCCCCTTGAACTTCTGGGCTGCCTGGGTCCTCGCGGCGCATGTAGGCGAGAGATGCGGTGGCCTCATCATATCGACCCTGCTTCACCAACCAGCGCGGTGACTCCTTCAGGAAACAAAGACCGACCAACATAACAGCACCAGGGGCCATTTGGAATCCGACGGGGATACGCCATTGTGCTGTTGATGGAGCAATGTTCCGAGACACACCGTAATTCAACCAGTATGCGATGGTGACACCAATGACTAAAAATTCCTGGAACAATCCCGTGATTCGGCCACGAACTTCTGCCGGGCAGTTCTCTGCGACGAATACCGGGGTGATAGCTGACATGCCTCCGATTCCCAGGCCAGCAATGACACGCCCAGCGTAGATGTACGAAAGTTGGTGGGAGGCCGCGGTCTGGACAGCGGCACCAATGAGGAAAATGACACATAGGACCATGAGTGTGTATCGACGGCCAAATTTCTCATTGGCAAAGGCAGCCCCAATAGCGCCGAAGAAACATCCTGCCGTTAATAACGAGACGACATTCGATGAGATCTCTGCATTTTTGCTATTTGCAAATCCGGAACTCTCCGTTGGAAGTCCGAAATCCTCCTTAAAGCTTTGTAGGGCTAAAACACTGCCCATCACGCCGGTGTCATAACCTGTCATAGTCAGTGACTGCACTGGAAACAGTTCCAAAAAAAGAAGTAGGCCTTTAGCATACCGAAAAGAAAAGAGCCCATATACGCCACACTTGCGAGAATATATACTCGCAAGTTCTTTAACATTGGTTTCCCCATACTGACTGTCTGTCGATATGAAAATTATTTGATATCGAAGTTGTCCCACCCACTTTGAGAATCTTTGGATTTGGTCGTCTGGGGAAAGAGTATGGGGAGAAGGTAGGTCTTTTGTATATATTTCCATGTGGGGAAGCTGGGGAAAGGATGCGGGTAAGGCTCGGCATTACATGACGGCTTAATGTTTTTCCTGTTCTTTGCCAGCCCATTGTACCATCCACTACATTGGTATTATTTACACTTACAATATCAGGGTGGATGCCACCCTCTGAGTAACCAATTACGATGGTTAGTTGTACGGCCCATTGTACTATCTACTTCGTTAGTATTATTTACACTTACAATATCAGGGTGAATGCCACCCTTCAAGTAACCAATTACGATGGTTAGTTTCCTTCGGCATCTCGGCTTTCTCAGATGGAAGCTTAATTCCGATCAATCTCAATAGCCGACCCCTGCGAACGTAACTCCATTCCGCACCCAAGAACTCCCGTACGCGGTTGTTGAAAGAAAATGTGGCACGGTCCAACTTGGTTGGAAACCGAGAGCAAGAATTGAACCTCTTCTTATACTGATTCTACTTCACAAAACCTACCTTATCTCTATATAAATTATTGTAGTCTTTACATAATTGATATAATTTTAATATAACCATCTATCTAAAACTACTTTACTATGTTGTGGTGGTAAAGATATCCTGTCTTAGTCGTCACTCCATTGTGGTGTTCAAGAAATAGTGCCAAGAACCGTGCCACTTATTGTTTCAACCGCGTATCCCGTCCCTCTTTGCCGGTTGGACTGTTTCGACCGTCAATCTCCCCCGCACCGGACATCTCCCCCGCACCGGAAACCTCCTTTTGACGCAACCCTAATTTCCCCACATGTCTAAAATCCCCGCATCTTGGCAACCCATGTCAAAACCCGCATGCATAGAATGTCGTCTAGAGTGGCTTGAAGTTGAGCATAAATATGTCCTATGCTTCCTAGATAATTCGAGGAGTAGAATTACCTTCAGTGATTCCATCTTAGCAGCACTGTCAATATGTCACGAATGATTACTACAGTAGTTGCGGCGTTGGCATTTTGGCCCGCCTTAACTTCGGCTGTCGCCGTGGCACCACTTTCTCCAAGAGCCAACACAAAAGCTGGATTAAGCTATTCGGATGTCTCTGTCTCATTTGATGTTTCAGCTGGAGCGAAGGAGTCTATGCCGCTCAACCGCCAATTGATCTCAGTGTCAATTGAGTATGTCTAAATCTGTAGGTACAGAGTTATCATAATGACTAATAAATAAAAGGTTTTGCTACAGCGTCGACTTTTTAGGGGCGGCAAAATCACCAAATCTCTTCTCGAGACAGCTGCTTCAGAATGTTAAGGACATATCTGGAACACTTCCTATCATTCGTTTAGGTGGTAATACACAAGACAAAGCAGCGTATTGTGAAAATTGCCCAGAGTCCATGAACAGCACCTACGCCCCTGGAAGTACGGAAGCAATCGATATTTCATTCAGCAAGGGCCTATTTACAGCCATGAATGAGAACATGCCTTTGAATCAGGAGTACATTTTTGGGCTTAATTTAGGACGAAGTATGCTATCCTCTGCTTGTTTTAAAACTTTTTAGGATTAGACTAATGTTGGCACTAGATGACATCGAGGTCCCCAAGGCCGAGCTCCGCGCAGCCTTGAAATACCTCGATCAGTCGAAGGTTATTGCGTATGAACTTGGAAATGAGCCCGACCACTTCACTATGGCCAGCTACGGCTTCCGGTCAAAGGATACCTGGAATATGGCTGCCTATGTCCAACAGACTCTCGACTGGCTGCCACAGCTGAGTTCCGGAAAGAGCTTCCAGTACGGATCTATTGCGGCGTCGCCGGCCGTCCCATCAGATTTCACATTAGTACAGGCACTTAAATTCGGTGTGTCGAAGCTTAAGCAAGTGACGATATTCTCGTCGCACGCATACCAAGGAGATGTCTGCACCCGTAAGTTACTCCCTCCTATCCAGTTCTTCGCATCATGATCCGAAACTAACGCTTTCGCAGCTGCCCACGGAGAACTCGTAAAAATAGAGGATTACGTAAACCATATGAAAACTGTACAGTACTACAGTGCTTATATTGGCGAAATTGCAGCTGCAAAATCGCTCGGGAAGACATACCATATGGGCGAGACGAACAGTGCTGCCTGCCACGGTAAGGATGGCGTATCTAATACTATGGGTGGGCTGTTGTGGACGATTGATTACTCCTTCTATATGGCCACGCATGGACTTGATCGGATTTTCTTCCATAATGGTAGAGGTGACTATTTCTATTCGTTCTGGGAGCCTATTAGTGGGAGTGCATCCTCTTCCCAGCCACATATCAATCCTCAGTAAGTTGCTTCGTTCTTAATCTGAGACCGTTAATTGGATTACGGCGACTTTGGGAATTGGTCACCTAACATTCACTACAAAGATACTACAGCCTCCTCTTTCACGCGTCCGCAATCTCCGGCCTCAATTCCCCACGCATCCACAGAGTCGCCCATCTCGACACCCACGATCTCGCCCATTACGCCATTTATAGCGGCAACCAGCTGAAGAAGATGGTCATCCTCAACACGCAATTGTACAACAGCACTACCGATACGCGGCCAGCGAAACATGTCGACCTCTCATCTATCTTTGGAAAGAAGCTAACGGTAAAACGCCTTACAGCTCCGAATACTATTGCTAAGACAGGGGTGACATGGGGAAATCAGGCAGTAGATGAGAAGACAGGGAAATTTGTAGGAAAAGAGACTTGGGAGAGTGTTAATAATGGGGTGGTAGATGTGTTTGCGAGTGAGGCTGTGATTATCCAGAAGAACTAAGGGTTTAGTAGACAAAGCTATTATCTACTCTCTGTTAAAGGATGGACATAAAATCACGAAAATGTAAAGTTTCCTGTCGCAAGGTAGATGGGCTTTGGGACGTTTGTATAGAGCAAGATAACTTCATGTACATCAAGGTATGACAAGTAGTTACGATACGAAGTGAAATAATAACTTTTGGATTTAGAAGGCCCCAAGTTTCGACTCTCGGTATCTATTTATTGTATATAGTTCCATAATCTACAAACATCTCTTTCTCTATTCTCTATTCACCCCTCATCTCTGTCGCGAGTTTTTCATACATAACATCAATGTCTTCAAGCCAGACCCAATTCATTCGGTCTTTGAGTCTATTCCGCAGCTCAGGCATGCACTCATCAAACGTCTTGCCCTTTAGGCCCTCTCCTTGCAGCTCATATACTTTGCCTGCCTCCCGGGAGGTTTGCTGCGCCCTCTGCGCTCGTGGAAGACGCAGTGTCTGGTATGCTTGCATCCATCTACCAAGGCCACCCGATTGAGACTTTAAGTAGTCCTGAAGAGCTTTTCCGAGAATATATCCATCCTCAATTGCCTGGCCAGCTCCAGCTCCTAATATCAAAGCTAGCTGAATATATAGGGTCATGGACAAGCAGCTTAATTCTCACCTTGATGAGGCGACATAGCATGAGCCGAATCACCCAGAAGCGCAACCTTCCCATTTAAGTAAATCCACTGCTCCAACGGCTCCCTCTCGTTCATAACCCATTTACTTGGCCTCTCAGGCATCAGCTCCAATATCCTTCTCGCATGCGGCTCAAACTTCTGAAAGCTACTCACGACCTCCTCCTTATTCCCTACTGCCACCCAACTCTCCTGAAAGTCGCCCAGCTCGCTCTCTTCGACACTCACAAAGGCAACCACATTCAGCATCTTATTACCGCTGATCGGGAAGACGAGCAGATGCTTGTCGTTTCCCACCCAGCTTACGGCATATGTAGATAGGTGCCACCAAGGCTGGAGATCTTCGATGCTCACGAGGCCGCGGTAGACAATCTTGCCGCTGTAGCGCGGGTTGTCGAAGGCGAATTGGCTGCGTAGCGAGGAGTGGATGCCGTCTGCGCCGATGACGAGATGCGCGGTTGCGCTGGTGGAATCAGCAAACTCGAGGCGGACTTTGTCGCCGATGTCCTATAAGTAGCTTTTAGTTCTGTGTTTATTCAACAACGAGGATTGGGACTTGTGCTTACCACAAGCCGGGTGCATTTCTTTTTCGTATGCAGCGTCGCAGCATTTCTCCCCCTTATCGAGTCTAATAGAAGATCTAGAAACTCTAACCTTAGCATCGGAAGCTGCTTGATCGTATCTCGATCATTGAATGGCACAGTGCATTGACTGGCACAGTGACAATCTCAGCTCCATTATCGGATCGCCTAAATGCCAGCCAGACGCCATTCCTATCGCCTGCAATTTTGTTCGCGGCTTCTCCAAGACCAAGCTTGTGAATGAGCAGTGCTGCGTTGATGCCTATCCCGACCCCGACCCCGACCCCGACCCCGGCCCCGATCTCTTTATATTCAGAAGTTTGCTCGTAGACATTTATGGAGATTCCTAGTGCGGCGCAGTGGTGGTGGACCGAGAGAGCAGCAAAGAGACCGCCAATGCCACCACCGATGATAGCGACAGTGAATGGCTCTCGCTGTCCAGTCATATTTAAGAAGAGATATTTACTGGAATTCAAAGTTCGGCCACTAAGGAAAATATTAGAGTTCAGTTTTGTCCCTCTTCTAGTTTCCAAGAGTCCTTCAGTAACTTTCAAATGGTTGTTTCTGTGGGTACCCCCGCCGCTGTGGTATCTGGGGCCCGCTGTAGCATCCGGAGTCCGCTGTAGCGTCCGGAGCCTGCTGTGAGGGCTGCAACTTCCACCTCGTCAAGCCGTGAAGGCTTGTGCAAGGCCTAAATCTGCCGAATTGCGGAAAGCGGGGTGCGGGGAGAACCTCAATTGTTAACTCCCCGGAATCCCATGGCCCCTGAAGGTACTCATCGAGTCTGGATCTAGGGTAGACTAATATATATGGCCTTTAGAAGGGATGTATTCTTCTCTTTGCGCCTCACTGTTGAGACTCTACACTCGAAGGCGAGCATTATTATCGAACGATAGCAAAAGTCGGCATCGCCAGCAATGAATTTAACAGAGGGAAACCCCCAGGAGGTTCGCAATGAACGCTCTGCTACTACTGTGGGTTTCGAAGACCCCACTGACATTGAGAAGGTCAGCAAAGAGGGGGAGCTTCAAGGCAAAGAGAATCCCACCTTGAGACTTGATAAACATGGCTTGCAGTTAGTGCCGCAACCTACGGCCCTCAAAGATGATCCCCCTGTAAGTCGGTGCTTGCCAGTTTCTGATTGCGAATTTCTATTACTAATTGGTCTTAGAACTGGTCTCCTGCGCTCAAACTCCTGGTGGTTCTGCAAGTCAGCTGGCTAGCCTTACTCGGGCCTATGGGGTCTGCAGTCATCAACCCAGCTTTCGTTTCCCTCGCGAAGAACTTCAAGATAACGACTGTCCAGGCCTCGTACAAACTCACAGTGTTCATTGTCTTTGCTGGTGTTACACCTCTCCTTATCACGCCCTTGTCAAACGTCTATGGCCGTCGACCCATCTATCTGTTGGGAAACCTCGTTGCCGGCGTGACCAATGTCATTGCCGGTAACTGCAGGACCTGGAATGGACTATTGGTGACGAGGGTCTTTAATGGTATTGGTACAGGCTCTTACGTGGCTATTGGTGCGGCTACAATTTGCGATTTGTATTTCGTGCACGAGCGTGGCTTCTATATGGGCATTTTCACCTTCTTTCTCACCAACGGACCCCACTTCGCGCCTCTCATCGGCGGATTTATTGCGCAGAACTTGAGCTGGAGATGGTGCTTTACTATTCCTGTTAGCCAAAACCTCCCCGTTAGATCCCATATTTAAAAAGCTACCAAGACTGAGAATTACTAGGGTTACATCCAGCTCGCTACATTCGCTATCACCCTCTTCTGCCTCCCCGAAACGATTTACTCCCGCAAACCCATCAACACCGCCACCCATCGCAAACACTCATACGTCGCTCCTCTTCAAACGCAGCGTGCTCCCGGGCCGAAAGTTGCATCTCGCGGACTTCGGACGCTCGCTCTACATGCTAAAATACGTCTCGATCATGATTCCTGGCCTCTACTACATGACTTGTTTTGGCTACGGGAGCGTCCTCTTCGCGGTTACTGGGTCCCACCCGTTTTTGGAATTTTACAACTTCGACGTTGCACAAGTAGGGCTGATGCTCTCCATTCCGTTGCTGAGAGGCTGTCTGATTGGGGAGGCGAATGCCGGATGGTTGGTTGATTGGATGGCGAATAGGTATGCAAAGAAGCATGATGGGCATCGGAAGCCCGAGGTTAGGTTGGATGCAATTTGGTTTGCACTTCTGGTCCCTATTGGGATTGTGGTTGAGGGAGTGTGACTGTCTCAGTTCAAGAATACATCTTGGGTTGGCTCGGCGTTTGGGATGGGCTTGGCTTGTTTGGGGCTTCAGGTTGCCACGACGGTTATTTACACATATTGCACGGATGTGAGTATCCGCATCACTCTATCTTTTAGTAGCTAACAAAATAGTGCTACAAATCTCAAAGTCCCGAAATCTCGAGTCTTCTTAATGTCTTCCGATCGGTTTTCTCTATGATTATATCTGTTCCGGCCCAACCATGAA
>KV459035.1:0-11160 GCA_001662605.1 Pseudogymnoascus sp. 05NY08
ATAGAGGATGAATAGGGTGTAGGAATGAAATTGCAAGGTCGGTGGATGGTCTTGGTAGTGTGTATGCAAAAGAGTGATAACTTATGTAGTAAGAATCAAATTGAATTGTTGACTTAAAGAAGGAAACTAACCAAGGACCATAAGGGTCTTTATATACATAATAGCTTAATTCTAGAAGCTTCTTATTATAAATCATTAATTTATAATAGTGACTCATATAGAAGCTTCTAGAAATTCTGCTTAGAAATCAGAACTTCTGCTTATAAATCCATAGAAGGCCTTAGAACCTCATAGAAACTCATAGAATCTTATAGAAGATTCTATTATAGAAGGTTCTAGAAGGCGCTAGAAGGGCTTATTACATAATCTAACATAGGGTTACAAAGCAAGTGTTAAAGGGGTGGTTTAACGCGTATAAGAGCCTTATAACAGAGCTAAAAATCAAAAACTATAACACCTATAACATGGACGAGACTGGATTTTTAATTAGAACTATGTAATCTACACGAATTATAGTTGATTCTACACTCTATATGCAATTTTAAGCACATCTAGGAAGGTAGGAATGAGTCTCTACAGTTAAGTGCATCTGTATAGACAGAACAGCTATTAACCCCCTCATTATCTTTAAAGGACAGAACATCCTATAAAGCTGGATTCTAAAGGAGGTTATATAAAAATGGCACTTCTCTATAAACATAAAAGGGTGGACAAGTAATCTACATGGATTAGAGTGGCTAAAACGCGTTTTTAAGCCCTCTATAAGAGTAAAAGCAACACAAAATGGACAACTACAGCAACAGCTCCTTATTTGTAACGGCTATAACAGCTATATAAGTAGAAGCTTTAGATTACACTGTATTTAAAATTGAATATTGCTCCTTATAATACCTCCTTATACATCTTATGTGCTACAACCACTTGATATTTCAATTTTTAGGCCCTTAAAGCAACACCTTACAACTGCTCTCTTACACCTAAATGAAGCGCAACTCCTATGTATATAGAAGTCAGAATGGATGGATGCATATATTACTGTAAGAGTAGTGTAAGGATGTCTTGTGCCTCAGGGCTGATGCGGATGGGTTGCAGGTCAGGTGACGGGTGACAAGGCAGCTTAGCTGAGTCGGACCCCATTTGGGTACATAAGGGGTAGGAAGCCTTACGCTCCTCCTTCATCTTTTTTGTATCCTTTGTAGTAGACCTATAGGATTGCACCGACTCATATCCAACTCGCACTCCCATATGCCACTTCTTGTGATACGGTGCCCTGTGTCCTTACATTATACAAAAAAGATCACGCCTACTAGGGACGGCCGTACTCAAATAATATCCTACCCTCGAACGACTCAGGAGAACTACCGTTACACCACTGACTGCAACTCGGTGCCGTTTCGGAGCAGAGACCTGACGACTTCAAATAGCTGTGATTCCAGAGATCTCACGGACAGCCAGTGGATCAGGGTTTGATCCTATAGAGCAAGCTGGTAAAGTCGCCGACGCGTTAGCGCTAAATAGGATACGAGATCCTAAAGAACCCCCTCACGCACAGAGGTAATTGTGAACAAGAGTGTTGATGGCTGTAGGCCTCTAGAAGTCAAACTCTTCCGTATCAACTGCGACTTAATACGCTCTCTAGATATATCAACTATGACTTAATATATTCTTCTATATTGACTGTGACTTAACACACCCCTAAACCCGTTAAAGATGCTAACGTTAAACATCACCTAAGATAATAAGAGTTAACTGCCTAAAATGACAACACGACAAAGCACAACGACTGCTCCTCCCACGACTGCTCCGCCCACTAAAGGGGACCCGGATCGTATCACAAGCCTCAAGGCCCAGATGCAGGAAATTAAGGCAATGCTCGCTGCTCTCATGGCTCCCCAGACCCTACCCACACCTGTGTGTAAGGACACAGGGCACTGTATCACAAGAAGTGGCATATGGGAGTGCGAGTTGGATATAAGTCAGTGCAATCCTATAGGTCTACTACAAAGGATACAAAAAAGATGAAGGAGGAGCGTAAGGCTTCCTACCCCTTATGTACCTGAATGGGGTCCAACTCAGCTAAGCTGCCTTGTCGCCCGTCACCTGACCCGCAACCCATCCGCATCAGCCCTAAGGCACAAGACATCCTTACACTACCCCCCTCCTTAAAAGAAGGCTTTGTCCTCAAAGCGCCTAACCCGTATCGTCTGCAGAATGGCGCCTAGTCGTGTAGTGGTCTAAGGAGGTTGCGCTCCATTATTATAGCGTTGAGCTAACACTTGTTGAGAATGAAGGCTTTATAGTTATAGCAGATACCCCTTAGAGGGGATTCGGGGTCGCTGCCTCTACAGAATCTAGAGGCTGTATGACTGTAGTTGCAGTCAGTTCAGTAGGAACGAGGGAAGGACCTAGTTTATAGTTCCGGCGCCATTCTAGATCATAGGCGGATAGTTCTCGGACCATATTCTGATAATTGCCCTTCCATTGACTTTTCATAACTGCAACGCAGCTCCGGAATTGAGGGCTTAACTTGTTCCACATATACTGAAACCACTCCAACTCAGTAACTTGTCCTGTGATCGCAGCGCTCTGAAAACGCGCTTTGAACTCTAAGAAGGTTTCGTTAGCATGTCCTTCCTCGCCCATTTGTAGGTCGTCGAAGAGGTCCTGAGCCTGCTCCGTCTCGTTGCCAGTAAGGAAGTAGGACCCCAGTAGAACCATCATTTCGTCAGCACTCTGGAACGCATGCGTATCAGACAGGTATCGGGGTTCTAGATATCTCTTGGCTAGGCTGGTTGTGGTACCCCATATCAGCGCTCGGCGTGATACGTCAGTAGGGTAGTGATCTTCGTTGACCACGAGCCGGTCCTGTATAGAAGCGCTCCATTGTAGGAATGTGTGTTCGACGCCGTCGCTTAACGGCGTGATTCTTTCCGATATGGTGGATTTACTGTGGCGATACAGGGGGTCTTCAGTAGGTGTACGGTTAATTAACAGTAGTGACGGTGCGCGAGTATTTGCAATCGGTGGCAATCGAACTGTACCGGGGGTGTTTCGCATGTGGTGCGTTCGAGGGTCCAATTGATTGTTGGTGTGGTCGTCCCTAACAGTAGGTGTCGGTGCCTCTACTGTAGGCGCAGGCGTGGGTAGGGTCTGGGGAGCCATGAGAGCAGCGAGCATTGCCTTAATTTCCTGCATCTGGGCCTCGAGGCTTGTGATACGATCCGGGTCCCCTTCGGTGGGCGGAGCAGTCGTGGGAGGAGCAGTCGTTGTGCTTTGTCGTGTTGTCATTTTAGGCAGTTGACCCTTATTGTCTTAGGTGATGTTTAACGTCAGCATCTTCGACAGGTTCGGGGGTGTGTCGAGTTGCAGTCAACATAGAAGAATATATCAAGTCGCAGTCGATATATCTAGAGAGCGTATTGAGTCACAGTTGATACAGAAGAGTTTGACTTCTAGAGGCCTACGGCCATCAACACTCTTGTTCACAATTGCCTCTGTGCGTGAGGGGGTTCTTTAGGATCTCGTATCCTATTCGGCGCCAACGCGTCGGCGACTTTACCAGCTTGCTCTGCAGGATCAAACCCTGATCCACTGGCTGTCCGTGAGATCTCTGGAATCACGGCTATTTGAAGTCGTCAGGTCTCTGCTCCGAAACGGCACCGAGTCGCAGTCGGTGGTGGTGTAACGGTAGTTCTCCTGAGTCGTTCCAGTGTGGGATATTATTTGAGTACAGCCGTCCCCGGCAGGCGTGATCTTTTTTGTATAATGTAAGGACACAGGGCACCGTATCACAAGAAGTGGCATATGGGAGTGCGAGTCGGATATAAGTCGGTGCAATCCTATAGGTCTACTACGAAGGATACAAAAAAGATAAAGGAGGAGCGTAAGGCTTCCTACCCCTTATGTACCCGAATGGGGTCCAACTCGGCTAAGCTGCCTTGTCGCCCGTCACCTGACCCGCAACCCATCCGCATCAGCCCTGAGGCACAAGACATCCTTACAACTAGCTTGATTTATTAGCAACAATCATAGCCACATATGTACTCCCTAGTCTCCTAGTCTAAGCTAGGCTAGTAGTATTTTTACTAGATTAGCTCTTAGGTCTTCTTATACCTAAAGTGGCTAGCTAGGGGGTCATTATAGCAAATCTAAAGATTTCTATATGTACTACCTAATTAGAAGGCATGTAGGCTGCTCCCTTAAAGCGTAGGATGCCTACATTATCTACCCTTCATTCTAAAGAGCCCTTTACTTATGCTAACCCTACGTCCTTAGCCCTATAAACAGCAAGCTTATTAGTGTAAGGACATAGGGCACTATATTATAAGAAGTGGCATATAGGAGTGTAAGTTGGATAGAAGTTAGTACAATCCTATAGGTCTACTACAAAGGATATAAAAAAGATAAAGGGGGCACTCTAGAAGTCCCCTTCCTTAAATACCTAAAACTGCTCCTACTTAGTTATGCGTTAGCTAACGTCTATAACAGAACTGTAACAACTCTAAGTCCCCTAACAGTTATGTAACTATCTATAAGTAGTCTGTATAAGGAGGCATCCTGATAAGAAGCACTGTAGCTTTATACTAGGTAGGTCCTACCTAAACCTCTACCTTAATTTCCATCCT
The DNA here is from genome assembly GCA_001662605.1 of Pseudogymnoascus sp. 05NY08. NCBI lineage: Eukaryota > Fungi > Ascomycota > Leotiomycetes > Thelebolales > Thelebolaceae > Pseudogymnoascus > Pseudogymnoascus sp. 05NY08. Next base: position 4,626 of record KV459035.1, read on the forward strand.
CTTCCCTTAGGGTGTTAGTCTTAGTGCTTTAGCTAGGAGTTACTCTTTTGCTATTAGACCTATGTTAAGCTTCCTTACTCTAGGCCTAGTGTGCTGTTTTAAGCTCTAATAGTCTTTTATAAAGTAGCCTACTTTACTATAGTTATAGTAGTTCCTACTCTAGCTATAAGTTCTACCCCTTATAGATTAGAAACTATAATTTCCCTAGGACAGGGTGCTTTCCCCTAGGGTTAAGGGCTAGAAAACCTAATTCCCTCTAAAACTACCCCTTTGTCCTTAGAACCCTCCTTAGTAGCTTCTAGAGCTCGTCCCTCTATTTAAAAAGCCTCCTTACTAAGTGTTCTTATCTTCCTACTAGGCACCCTTTCTATTGTTGCCCTTTCTGTTGTTGCCCTTATTAGAAACCTAGTAATAGGTCATTTCTAACATAGCTAGGATATTAATAATAACGTCTCTATAAGCTAAAGCCTATCTAGTATACTCTCCTTTAAGGAGTTAGTGTTATATATTAGAGTGTATTTTTGTTAAGAGGTAGGTAGTCTTCTAGGCCTTAGTATATAAGTCCAACTTATGCTTAAGGTCCTTAAGGTAGGCTATAAATTTATAGATACTCTAGCTCTTTTACTAGGCTATAGTGTTATATTAAAGGGCTATAAGGTGCTATTAGTTAGCTAGGTTAATATAGAGGTTGTAAAGGAACTCCTTAAACCCTACTAAATCTAATAGGTTAACGTAGCCCTTAGGTTAGGTTGTATACTAATTATCCTTCTCCTTTATAAGCTAGCCCTTAAGGTACTAGGCTATAAAGGACACTATAATGCTAGGTCTTAAACTATAAGACTTATAGAGGTTTTATTACGTTAGTTTACTTATTAGAGGAGGTAGGGGATTAGACACAAAGGCTTTTACAAAACATGTTAACGTATTTCACATACGAGTCGTCTACACTAGCGAGTCGCCTACTAAAACACTAAAACGCGTCAACCTATCTATAGTTAACAATGCCACAACCAACACAAGCTAAATCCTCTAATTAAGAGGGTAGAATACTATTAGCTATCTACGCAATTAAACAAGGCTAATTTCAAAGTGTTTGAGTAGCTACAGCATCGTACGATATCCCCTAAACGACTTTACGCAATTAGATTAATGGAATGACTTCTTAACGTGATTCTACTCCTAACTTGCAGAAGTTAACTCTGTACGAAGAGTCAGCTCTTGTTCAGTACATCCTCAACCTAGATTCACGTGGATTTCTGCCCTAGCTGTAAGCTGTACAAGAAATGGCTAACCTTCTACTTTCTAAACGAGGCAAGAACGCTGTTAGGAAGAACTAGGCTACCTACTTCATAAAGCGTCGTATGGAAATTAAAGTAAAATTCAGTTAGAAGTATGATTATAAACAAGTAAAATGTAAAGATCTAAAGATAATTTAAGAGTGGTTTTCTCTTGTATGAAACACAGTTGCAAAATACAGCATCTTAGAGCAGGATATCTACAACTTTAATGAAGCAGGTTTTGTAATGGGAGTTATTGCTACTGCAAAGGTAGTTACAAGTGTTACAGTTAGGAACACAATGTGATTGGTCAGGAAGATTCAGGTGGTAGAACAGGAAGTCTAGTATTGGACTCCTGGCAACGCCAGCCCGTTTAGGACTTAGCGACTGAGCAGGCTGAGGGATCCCAGGAACTGAGTGGCTCCAGGACCCTAGGGCGCAGGAGCAGGGGTGGGCGTGGGAGTACCTAGGTTCCTAGGACGCTAGGTCCTAAGAGCCAATCATGTCCCACGACCCCACGTGATGGATATATGGGATAGATGGATATATTATTATATCCACTGCTATCCATATATCCCTTTGGCACAACGCCACTATATAAGTAGATAGTTAGTTCTTAGATAGGAGCTTCGTGCTCAACTCAATACAGTATTTGTTATATACTAGTAACGTGTTTTACGAAAGCCTTTGTGTCTAATCTCCTGCCTCCTCTGTTGAGTAAACTACGCAACAAAACCTCTGTGAGTCTTATAGTTTAAGACCCAGCGTTACACTTTGAGCACCACTCCTACGAGGTACCAGCTCACACACAAAGCAACATGTCTGTTGTTAGTTTGAAGGGGAAAGCCCCCACCACGCCAACTTTGTCTTAGAGGTCTAAGCCTAAGAACGAAGAGATGCCTGACACACTAGCCGTTAACGAACTCAGGGAGACTCTACGCGTCAAGTTGCCTGACACTTATTCCGGCAACCGTAAGGACCTCGAAGTATTCTTGTTATAGGTCGAACTGTACTAGTACTTCAACGATGACAAGTTTCCTACTGCAGAGAGCTACGCTCTGTGGACTACATCCTACCTTAGGGGGGAAGCCCTTTAATGGGTTGAACCTTTTCTTAAGGACTATTTCCTGTATGAAAACACCTGCGGAAGTATGGTTACAACCTAGTCTATGTTCAGTAGTTGGAAAGGATTCTAAAGGGAAATCCGTCGTATGTTTAGCAACATTAATAAGGTCAAGACTGCTGAGGACCATCTGCTCTGACTAAAGTAGACTGGCAGCACCCTCACGTACGCCATAGAATTCCAGAGATACAGCAATCAAACCAAATGGGACACTAACGTGCTCCTTAGCCACTATCGCTGTGGTCTAAAGAGTCACGTTCGCATAGAACTCGCCTAAATAGAGAATCAACTAACGGATATGGTTTTGCTGATTGAACATACGATCTAGATTAACAATTGGCTGTATGAATTCTAGAAGGAAAAACAAAACTATAACAGTCTAAAGAAATACAACAGGTATTAGAAGAACGAAGGCCGCTGACGAGACAATCACCTAAGGGACAACTGTTGGTTGGACCCTATAGAACTTGACGTAACGTTTAAACCTAGAAAGCCCCGCAACCTAAAGAAAGACAGACAGTTTAAAGAGAGACTCTGTTTTAACTACAACAAACCCAGCCATATGGCTAGGGACTGCAGACAGCCTAAAAAAGGGAACAGTGGCAGGAAATTCAGCAAGCAGCTTAATGCCACCTAGCAAGGACAACTAAACGCTACATTCTAAGGCCAGCAAGACTAGGGAATAAACAGCAACAGCACCCTAGAAGAAGAAAGTTCTAAGGAGGAATCTGAGGCCGAGTCCGTCACGACCTCCAAACAGGAAACGTATAATGACTTAGCACTGAAGGAACCCATGAATTTGTAATGCGAGGAAATTGTAAAGGATATATCTAAATTCGCGCACGCTAAGATCAAGAGGGCCTGTGAGGAACCAGACAGCGCTACACTAGACAGTGAAAGGAAGGTCTCTATAATCAAAAGTATCTACAGGAGTTCACTCCATAAGGTCCTACAACAGGTCCTGGCGAAGGATTGAGGAGACGACCTATAGGGATACTACAATCAAATCAACGAGACCTAGAGGCTACAAGGCACGTCTGTGGCTGTTGAAAGACTTAAGAAGCAACAAGCAGAATGGCTCTAAGAAAAGATCAAATACATGCCAAAGCTTAAGAGCATCGACAAGGTTGAGAAATATTACTAGAATCGCAAACAAGATCTTAGTAATTATTAACAGAGAACGTGGGAAACCCTCTAAGAAGGAGAGGTTAGACTAGCTATACGTTTAGAACGCTAAGCTATGGAACAGCTCAACACCTTCGTGACGCCACCAAAGGAAGACCACCTGTGGGACAAGGGTCTAAGGGAACTAACTATAACGGATGCAATAGAGACTAATCATCCCTAGCACCCATACGTCTACTAGGAGTATTACAGCGAAGACGATTGCAAGCTCCACTAGAGAAAGAAACACCAGTATCAGTTGTTTCCCTAGTCTTCGCTAAGAATACACTTTTAAGATGCTAGGCAAGTCCATGCCCTTAGGCGAAGCCAGTTAGAAGGGGAACTACCCCTTAAGACAGAACAGGTATTTGAAACCTACCTACACCTGCTAGTGGAAGCAGAGGAAAGGGGGAGACCCTAAGGACCACCGTTAGAAGCAGATGGATTCTACCCTTCCTCAGACGAGTTAAAAAACTAGGAGTCCTTAACAGTAGGCCACTGGCAAGCAACAAGAAGAGGCCTAGTACAAACTAGCTATGTGCTACGAAGGGCAGCATACAGCTATACATAGTTGCTAGGATACAAAAGCAACATCTCTAAGCAATAATAGACTTAGGAGCAACAGGCAACTTTATGACAAAGAAAGTAGCAGATACGCAAGGCTTTAGGATGCAACTGAAAGCTAACCCCTACCCACTTATGGTAGTGGACAGAGAACCTATCTTAACTAACAACGGAATGGTAACCCTTAAGACAGTCCCATTAGAGATAGTTATGCTACAAGGACATAAGGAAATGATCTAATTTAATATTATATACATGGACAACCATGCGTGCATCCTTAGTGTGCCTTAGCTTAAAGAACACAACCCCTAGATTGACTAGCGGAACGAAGAAGTTATAATGAGCTAATGCGCATGCAAACGAACAGGCATGACGTGACAGGAGGGACCCTCCTAGGGCTGACGCGAGGTGTGTGCAACCTCTATAGAGCCTAATGACCTAGCCTAGGCATCCTTACTGACGAGTATACCAGTAGAGTATAAGGAATACGATCAGCTATTCTAGGAAGGCCCTAAGAACGAGGCGCTTCCTAAGCACTAACCATAGGATCACAAGATACCCTTAGAGAAAGACAAGAGTCTACTGTTTAGACTAATATATCAGCTATTAGAAAAAGAGCTGAAGGTACTTAAGGAGTACATTAATGACAACCTAGCGAAGGGATTCATTAAACTATCCACATCACTAGTAGGAAGTCTAGTGCTTTTTGTGCTAAAGAAAGACAGCTCCCTATAGTTATGTGTAGACTATTAAGCGTTAAACAACATTACAATTAAGGACAGGTATGCCCTGCCATTAATTAACAAACTATACAATAGATTTCAAGGAGCAAAGATCTTTAGTAAGCTAGATCTGCGAGGAGCCTACAACCTGATCTGAATTAAGTCTAGGGAAGAGTGGAAAACAGCATTCCGCACCTGCTATAGCTTATTCAAGTATTAAGTCATGCCCTTTAGGCTAACAAATGCACCTGCATCTATGCAATGACTAATGAATGACGCTTTGTACAAGTATCTAGACATTTTCGTCATTGTCTACTTAGACGACGTCCTAGTATACTCAGCGAGTAAGGAAGAGCATGTTGAACATGTGAAACTTGTCCTAAAAAAGATAGAGAAGTACAATCTGCTTCTTAAACTAGAAAAATGCAAATTCTATAAAAACCAAGTTGAATTCTTAGGTTACATTATTAGAACGCACAGCATCAAAATGGACTAAGCAAAGGTCACAGCAGTATTGGAATAGCTAACACCAACTATAGTTAAAGAAGTGCAAGCCTTCTTAGGCTTTGCCAACTTCTACTAACAGTTCATTACAGGATATTCTAAGGTAGCTCAACCACTCACAGAGCTCACTAAGAAGGACCTCGCGTTTGAATGGACAGCTAAGGCAGAGTCTACCTTCTAGGAACTTAAGGCGAAGTTTATAGAGGCACCCATCCTTGCCACATTTGACCCTGTAAAGAAGATCATCCTTAAGACAGACTCTTCTGACTTTGTAATTAGGGTATGTCTAAATTAGCTAGATAAGAACAGTAAGTTTAAACTAATTGCATACTACTCTAGAAAACTGTCACCTGTAGAGCTTAACTATAACATCCACAACAAGGAGCTACTAGCTATTGTCGTTGCCTTTAAGTAGTGGCGAGTATACCTTAAGGGATCCACCTACCCTGTGCAGGTATGGACGGATCACAAGAACCTTATATACTTTACTACAACTAAGGTTCTAAACCGCAGACAAGTCTGCTAGGTAGAAACCCTCATAGCCTACAACTTCACGATAACTTATTGCAAGGGCTCTAAGAACGCAAGAGCAGATGCTCTTAGCAGACAGACTGACTACATCAGCCTAAAGAAAGAAAGACCTAGAGTAATCCTAAAGAAGACAGATGCAAGCATGCAGTATAACGAGTTACTAGCAACGATTGCTATAGTAGAAGACTCGGAACTAGAGGAAAGACTCAAGAAGGCTTACGCCATAGATGAATACACAAAGCGAGTCTTATCTAAAGTTAAAGGCGACTTTGCTATTAACGAACAAGGCCTAATTTGATTTAAGGGGTTAGTATATATCCTAAGTTAAATGAGACGCCTGCTAGTGTAAGAACAACACTCGTTGCCAGCACACAGCCATTAGGGAGTAACACGAACCTTTAAACGAATTGCCTAACACTACTACTTCCTAGGCTTACAGAAGCAAGTAGAAACAGTGGTAAGAGAGTGCAACATTTGCAGCAAGTCAAAATCCAACAGGCACTTACCTTATAGACAGCTCATGTTAACACTAGTACTAAAAGGAGTGTAGAAGTTAATAGCTTTAGACTTCATCGTTAAGCTACCACTATCTAAAGACCTGTTAACAGGAATATTATACGATTCTATCTTAGTTATTATAGAAAGACTCA
>KV459039.1:0-10919 GCA_001662605.1 Pseudogymnoascus sp. 05NY08
CGGACCCGATACAGATACTTAAGGGGTAGGAAGCCTTACGCTCCTCCTTCATCTTTTTTGTATCCTTCGTAGTAGACCTATAGGATTGCACCGACTTATATCCGACTCGCACTCCCATATGCCACTTCTTGTGATACGGTGCCCTGTGTCCTTACACCCTTTGTGTCCCCTATACTCTTCGTTAAAAAAGCAGACAGTAAATTAAGGTTCTGCATTAATTACCATAAGCTAAACAGCCTAACCTACAACGATCTGTACCTAATACCCTACATTAATAAGTTGCTCAGCTAGGTGTTAAAAGCTAAGATCTTCACAAAGCTAGATATTAGGCAAGCCTTTCACTACATATAAATGCACCCTAACTCTAAAGAGTATACTACCTTTTAAACTTGCTATAGGTCTTATAAGTGTAAAGTGTTGCTGTTTAGATTAACTAACGGTCCTATAACCTACTAGAGGTACATGAACGACGTTCTAATGTCATACTTAGATAATTTCTATACAGCTTACCTTAACGACATTCTCATATACTCTAAGGACTATACAGAACATATTAGGCATGTACATAAAGTCCTTTAGAGGCTCTACGAAGCTAGACTACAAGCTGACATTAAGAAATGCAAGTTTAACGTTACCTGTATAAAGTACTTAGGTTACATACTAACTACTTCTAGGGTGGAAGCGGACCCTAATAAGATTGAACCACTTTGCAACTAGATTTAACCAACCACCGTTATAGGTGTGAAGTCCTATCTAGGCTTCTGTGGTTTCTACTGCTAATTTATTTAGGACTTTAGAAAAATCGCAAAGCCACTTACAACTATCACTAGTCCCTTAGAACCGTTCCAGTAGAGCAACGAATGTAAGAATGCATTTAAGGAACTTCAGCAACAACTACTAGCAGTGTAGGCTCTACACCACTTTAACCCCAAATTACCTACAAAGCTAGAGACCAACTCTTTAGATGGAGTTGTTGCTAGTGTGCTATCCTAAGAGCACCTAGACAAGCTCTAGTACCTAGTAAGCTTCTATAGCTACGTCCTTACTAGCTATGAGATCAACTAGGAGATCTATGACAAGGAACTCTTTGCTATTATAAAAGCGTTTGCGAAATAGAGACCTAAGTTAGCCTTAGTGTAACACTAAGTTAACGTTTACACAGACCACTACTTACTTAAGTACTTTATAACAATGAAGGTTCTTACTGTAAAGCAGGTTTAGTAGATAGAGCTACTATTAGACTTTAATTTCCACATTACGTATACAGTAGGTAAGAATAACCAGAAGGCTGATATTCTAAGCTGAAGAGACCAAGACCTTATAATGCAATAGAAAGTCAAGTTAGACAGTTGTGCAAGGGTGTTACTTAGCCTAGCCCACCTGCACCCCTATATTAGCGCTAAGTTGGCTAATAGTTACATAGCATTAATTAATGCTATAGACACCCTAACGGCGACAATGCCCTTTAACCTAATAGAAGCATTATGCGCTAACAATAAGAAGTCGTTTACTAAGACCTATGCTAGGCAACCCTTACTAGACGGGTTCACTCTAACCAACTGACTTCTCCTATATAGGGGGCGTCTATGTGTGAACCGTTACACTGAGTTATACACAAAACTCATCTAGGAGGCGCACAACTAAGTGTTAACAGTGCACCTAAGCAGTAAGAAAACCTACTAGCTACTAGCCCTAAAATATCATTAGGTTAGGATGGAAACGGACTGCTTACGGTATGTACGCAATTACGTAACCTACTGCCTCTCACACACTAATGTCACAAAGCAACAGGGTTTCCTACACCCCCTACTAGTACCTAATTACCCTATACAACACCTTACGATGGATTTTAAGGAGTTCCTAAGGGACAAGCATAGGTACAACAGTATCCTAGTGTTTATAGACCGCCTTAGTAAGACTTTAGTGACTATACTATGTTATAGGACAACAGATGCACAACAAATGGCACAGCTGTTTATTAAGTGGATTTACTAATTTGGACACACCCTAGTCTTAATTGTTAGTGACTGCAGACCCTAATTTGTGTTGTCCTTTTAGCATGAGTTCTACTAGATCATTAGCGTTAAGATTAAGCTGTTAACAGCTTATTATAAGCAGACTAACAGACAGACAGAAATTATAAACTAGTATATTAATTAGAGACTGCGCCCATTTGTATCCTATTACTAGGACAACTAGAGCAAGCTTATCCCTATTATAGACTAGGTCTAGATGACGCTTCCCTACGCTTTAATTAGCATAACCCCCTACTAACTTAAGTACAGAACAGATCTATATACGAGTTGGGACTAGAACACCCTAAAGGGTTCTAACCCCTAGGAGACCCTAAACTAAAGTGAAGCTAAAGCGGTGGCTAATTAAATGCACACTGCCTAGGTCACAGCTAAGAGCAATATAGCTAAGGCTTAAGAAGATATGTCAAAGTATGCTAACTAACGCTAACGAGCCGTTGATTAGAGCGTAGGAGACAAAGTCTACCTCTTAGCAAAGAATCTTAAGAATACTCACCCTAGCTGTAAACTTAGACAACAGTAGGTTAGACTATATATAGTATTAGAACAAATTAGGCACGCCTATAAGTTAGATCTACCAACAGGTTCTTAAATCTATAACGTCTTCTTACCTAGCGTACTAATTAAGGCGCTAAACGACGCCCTACCTAGACAAGAAGCACTAGAGCCTAGTAGCAAAGTCATTAACAGCCTAGAGGAGTGGCAGGTTGAAAAGATCCTTGCTGTGAGGATCTAATGCAAATAGCTCTAATACTAGGTATCCTAGGTTAGATACGATCTAGACCTAGAGTGGTATCCTATAGCGAATTTTAAGAACTCTCTGCATAAGCTTTAAGAGTTCTACATGGAATACCTAAGCCTACCTAGACTACTAAAGGACTTACCTAGATGGATTGTAGCATAGGAGACAGGCGAGCTAGGCTATGATTACAAGAGGAACAGCAAAGTAGGAAAAACAGCGTCGTTGCTACCTATAATACTAAACTAAGCACCCTCTAAGCTAGGGCACACTTAGAACTGTAGTCCTTATAGAGGCCACCCTTCCTAAACGTCTCACTAGCTTTATAACAAGCAGCTACTACTATAAGAGACAAAGGGTTAAAGTAACCCTATGTAAAAGACCACACCTAAGTTCCCTCTAGCATAGGGCCTGCTCACCTAATGGTAGAGCTGCTACCATTCCCCTCCTCCTTATCCCCCTGCCCCCTCTTCCTCTTCTCGCTAGTGTAAGGCACTGCCGCAACAGCCCTAGCCAGCTTCCCCACTGCCTTCTCCACCTTAGCCACCGCCCTGGCTACGAAGTTTACCTCCTTCCCTACCATTACGGTGGATTTATCTACTGCCCCTAGCAAGGAGGCAGTGCGGGCCTACTCTGCGAGGAGCTTCCCTATATCCTCCTTTAGCCCTACTACTGCTATAGTAAGGCCCTACCTTAGAGTTAGACCTAGAACAAGAACCATAGAGAAGAGAAGACTTACCTTAATGGCAGAGACAACAGCCTAGCCCTAGAGGTACATTACACCCTCAAAGGGGGTGTAGAGTTCTAGCATGCTGCTGGTAGCCAAATTAGCCACATAGACAGCTTCTTCGTAAGCTGCCTTAATGGCGGCAGGGTCCCTAGGGTTAGCTAACTTAAGGTTGACAATTGTCTAGTATTCCTCCTTAAGGAACTAGGCTAGCTCCTAAGACAGTTAGCAACAGCAGCCAAACGTAAGATACTCCTCTAGGAACTTACTAGGACACACAGAGCTTTTTGCTTAACGTAGTACTTACACTTTAAGCTCTTAGAGCTGTAGATGCAGTTGTGGGCTAGGGCCCTATCCTCTAACTTTGCTGCGCAGCAGCGCACACATCTTATATAAACTTAGTAGAAAGCTGCCGCAAGAGCCCTAGGGGGCGTTAGGAGAGTCATTAGAGCAGATATTGTACTATATAATCCATTAGCTAAGCCTAAACCGTTATCACCTACGTGTTAACGCGCAATCATCACCTACTCGTTCGTCTAGATTGTTTTTGTTCCTATAAAAACACTTAATTAGTATATAATATATAAATAGATGGGGCCACGTACTAATCTTAGAGGAGGGGGGTCGTGGGCGTTGTTATAGAAGAAGAAGCTTTAAAGTGTAGGCGGAATTAGCTGTTTTATAACAATAGCTTAGAACAATGAATTTCTAAGATAGATTAGCAAGCGCATAGTAACTAACAAAATCATAACGCTTTACATTACAACTAGATATAATATGGTATTAACTTAGACGTTCATTTTCAGCCTTTATCTAGAATAAAGCATGCTCTATAATCTACCCTATAGACGCATTTAGCAACACAATCTTTAAACAAAGATTGCCTAGACAGATCCTAACACTTAGATACTACTTAGTTAATATATAGAACTATGCGCTTTAAGGACAAAGCCCCTTCTTAAGAGGGGGGGGGTAATGTAAGGATGCCTCCTTACACAGGGTACATTTAGACCTATAGGGCAGCGCCTAGCACTAACACCCTAGGGTGGCAGTGTAGGAGTTTAAGGGTTAGGGTAGATTTAGGTAATAGACAGGAGTGGATCTACAGGCACGCTAGGCTTAGCAGAGTCGGACCTAATACAGATACTTAAGGGGTAGGAAGCCTTATGCTCCTCCTTTATCTTTTTTGTATCCTTTATAGTAGACCTATAGGATTACACTAACTTATATCCAACTTACACTCCTATATGCCACTTCTTGTAATATAGTGCCCTATGTCCTTATAATTACTATAAGGACATAGGGATACAGCCCTCTAGAAGTGCATATAGGAGTGCAAGTTAAAGGTGTTGCTGTATTCTATCCTATAGGTCTACTATAAAGGATATAAAAAAGATAAGGGGGAAGCCCTCTATACTAGTGTCCTTAAATACCTAGGACCCTACTAAGTTAGCTAATCCTCTATTTGCCTAATCTTACATGCCTATCTGTGCTGTATTAGCACTAAGTTAGTTTAGCAGCATGTAGTAACTGTAACTAGCCTAGGTAAGGGAGCATCCTTACACTATAGTATTATTAATCTCTTACTATAAGTAATAGGCTAAGTAATCACTAGAACATACCTATATTAAGAGTTAGATAAAGCTATGTAAAGAAGTTGCTAAACTTTTTTAAGTTAACAAGTTATAGTTGTAGCATTACTAGCTCATATAGGGCAGCCTTAGATGCTAGCTTATCTTGTTTAGCAAAAACATACTCTTATATATCCTTATACGTATAGAAACTTCTAATTGTTCTATAATCCTAAGGTTCTATATGTTCTAAGTAGGACTTAGTTGCTAACGTCTATTACTAGGTAAAGAAGTCCTCTCTAGTAAATATGCCCTATTAGCAAATGCCTTGTTAAAATTATAAAGTACACAAATGAAGATATATAGACATATAAGTTAGAGGAGTCTATAACACGTCTAGTTATTTAAGAGGAGCTGCTGTCTATTAAATCAAATGGTTATAGATTTAATAAAGAGAACCATAATGATAATGTAAGCGTAGGGGATGACATGTTTTAGCGCTAAGCCCTTATTAAGCTAGTGCATAGATATTATAGAAAGTTGTAATGTTAGGATGTTCAACTTTAACTTAGGGTACTATTAGTACAGAGCTCTTAGCTAATTAGTAAGACACACGTGTAATAGTAAATTAAGGGGGTTTTTAGTTCTACTAATAATGCACACATCTCACTTCTTTAAACTAAAAGCCTCATTAGCGATGGGATAGCTGCAGAGACGCTTTGCAGACACCTATGTTCTCATCTAGGGCATACTGCATGCAGGTCTTAGAAATAAGGTCTTTGACGTGATATATATATTTTTTGGACATGTTAGGTGGATGTAGGATGGACGAATAGCCCCGAAGTCGCCTACACAGGGTGCGCCTCGAAGGCTGCGACACTACTCGCTTATATACTCTGGGGGTTTGCGTTACCTGGTCAGTTAAGGAAGGTGCCTGGCGGGCCGCACGCGGTAACCCCCTTAGCGTTAGTTCACACCTATACTTGAATCTATCTTGCGCCAAAACGCGATTTCCAACGGCAAGCGGTAGCAACCGAGGGCTAAAACCTGCCGCCGATCCAGTCCGCCTCCAATCCGCCGCTACACCGCCGCCAATCCGTTGTCACCCCGGTACTCGTGCGGCCCAAAAATCTTCGTAGGGCAGTGGAATTACATCACTGTTGAGGGCATGAAGGTGCATTATCGGTTTATTTTTTAAGCGATATCTTTATTCAATGTTGCCAGGGCGTTCAATAGCAAACTTTGCTTACGCCCGGGGGGAGGGGGGGTAGGTCATGGGCGAAAGTATGCGGCACCAGGTTATGCAATTTGATTCATAATACCAATTGTTCCTAGCAGTACATTTTTGAGTTTTGTCAAATAGTGCACCTGGATTGGCCCTTTAGTCCTCTCGGGAGAGCGGCAAAGATGTCACGACGCCAAAGGGAACTCATCTCTTATGCAAATGCTTGCTAGCCTTAAGATACAATGCAATGATTTCTTCCATCAGCTTGCCTCAAACTCTTTAATTCGTTCAGATTGTATTGTATTTTCCTTCTCCTAGGAATTCTCACCCGTTGGACGACCCTTCCACTGAACAAAATATTCGATCTTTCCTCTCCGTTCTCGTTTCTTAAGTAATTGCACTCCAGCAAAGTTCCCTTGATAGCTCGCCTCAAAGCCATGCAGGGCCAGCGGCCCTAAACTGCGAATGGGAATAATCCAAATCAATCAATCAGTTGGGTTCGAGGGGAGATATAGGTGTAATACGGTAGCAAAGTGTGAAGGTTAATGAGTGGACAAGAAGTATGAATGCTATATGAGTTGAGCACGAAGTGTCAGAGTGTCACGTGGTGGAATAGGGGTAGAACGCCGCTGAAGGCAGCAGCAGGCACCGGCTGATGCCTGCTGTCTTGTTAGGAGGATTTCTTTATTTTCTTTGTTAGAAGTTAGAAGTTAGTTCTTTGTTCCTTTGGCAGCTGGGCGGAACGCGCTAAGGGATGCAGGAAAGCGTGTAGCGAGGAACTGCTTTTTCGTAGTATAAGTTAGGACCTTCTGTCCTGACTTCCTGTTTTCCTCTTTAGTGTTATTCTATCATCAAAGTTTACACCCAACCTGGTGTTTCCCGACTCCGTGATCCTTCGGCACTCCAACACGAAGCTTCTATCTAAATGAGTGGCTGCGTACTTATATAGACGCTTCGTAACGTTGGAGTCCATTGGAGTCCAAAAGACTTTAAGGCGTAACTCCCTTAAGGATTCCTTGACTTGGTTGCTATTCTCCCAACCTTGACCGTTGCCTAACCCTATATACTAAGTTTGTTCCACCTTGAGATCTCCTATAGCAAGAGCTATTGAGCCTAAGGTCCCAAGTCACATGTTCCCACGCATTACACTCGTCACAACCTCTTAAGCACTAGCATCCACAGTTTCAGCCGTGTTGCTGACAGTCTTTGTGTCAGCATCAGTCTTCCCCTCCGTGACAGTCTTTTCGTCAACCTTGAAATTGCAACCAACGTTAAAACATGGATTGGTATAGTAGCAATCACAGTTTTGGGAACACCACGCATTGTTGGTCGCAACCCAGGAACCACTGCAATACGTGCCCAAATTCGCGCAAGCCGTAAGCTGGCCATTGGTGCAGTTGAGGTTCCAAAACAGATCCCGCGGCTGATTCGCCGGGTTTGCGGAGGTCTCAGCTTTGATGGGTACTGCAATGGCGAAGTGAACGTTTAGCCCAAGACCGAGCCATTGAATAGCGGTGGAAGTCTAGAGGTAACGCAAATGTTAGTGATCCAAATAAAAAGTGAGCAGTATGCCATTCACCTTCATGATGCGACGGGAGGAGTTCTTGGCTTGTTGTGAACGGATTCAGTGTGCTAGATGGTTTATTGGTTCTAAGTGAGTTGTTAGCACAGGCGGAACATACAGCACTTAAATAACTTGCCCTTTCTCACGCCTCCCCCGCGCCCATCCCGCCGACAAGCACAACGCCAAATCTGGATCTCCGGTCCGTACGGGCGGCCCCCCCACCCCCCGTTTTGCACTCTGGCCCTGTCTTAGCCATAGAAATGAATGGATGACTAAATGAGAGCTTCTTCTATCGTAAATGCGGACCGTACGGGGCCATTTCCTGAAGACGAATTCGTCGAATCCTTTCGTTGTTTCAGCTCCTCTTACCCTCCCGCCCCTCGTCGTGTTCGCGATTGGAGCGGGGGGATTGAATATTTGCCCGCGCTGTATGCACTTTCATTTATCCACTGCGTTTTGTATTGAACCGCTGCGTTGGATTTCTTGCAAAGGGCCGAGAGGGTTCCAACAGCATAGCGTTAAGCCGAAGCTGTACGTCGTTTCCTTGCTCGCAGCGTTGGATCTGAGGCAAAGAGCTGAGTGACAATTTTAACAGTTGTAGACTGGACGCCGCAACTACCCCGCTCTGCTGGATCAATTGTAAAAGGCCCGAGGGATAACTCCAACATCTGGTTTGTGTATTAAACCGTTGTGCTTGATCTCTTCCAAAGAGCCAGGAAAACCCTGTATACTACGTGCTGTATATCGAGCAGGACGATGGATCGATTCTCTTGCAATACGTTTCATTGAACCGCCGCACCGGGTCTTTTCAATAGCCTAGGGATCAAGCACAACGGTTCAGTGCACCGACCAGATGTTGGAGTTATCCCTAGGCCTTTTGCAAAAGATCCAACAAAGTGGGTAATTGCGGCGATTCGGAGCTCCGGGAGATAGTTCCAAATTGCTCCGCTGTGAGTCGTGCAAGGGACTGAGACGCAGTTCCAACACTCTGCAGACTGCGCCCAATTGCATTGAGCTGTGCGTTGTTGCACTTACCCGGCTGTGTTGGATCTTTCGCAAAAGATCCGAGGGATAACTCCAACATCTGGATATTGCATCTGCAAATTGCATGGTATGCATCAAACGGGGTTCCGAGTCGTTTTATTGAACCAGTGCATCGCCTCTCTCAAAAAGAGCCAATATTCAATTCCAAAATCTGCAGATCGCAAATAGAATGTCATTGCATTGCTTGGAGATGTGATTTTGTATCCTTGGACAACTTTATTTTTAGCTGCTCGCCAAGGCCCCCACCAAAACCGTTCCCCGGTGCAAGCCCTCCGGAAGCACCTTTCCGCTCCAAGCGTTGTTCCTTCACCTGCGCTACCATTTTGCCTGCTGCTTTCCAACCTGTGCGGCAAGGCTTACAACACTGCGGGGATATCCACTTAATCCTGATTATTCCGCCTGTTTGTGGTAAAGCTACGACTGACATAGCAATTCCATGGGCATATGTATATGTCTCCTCCTATTGGTAACTTATTGTGAGTATGTTAAGAACCATACCATCTGGATCATAGCACTGTGGGTCCCTTAGCGTCACGAGTATGTTAACTAATAAAACTAGGCAACGGGATCTGGTTCCCCTTAGGAAAGCCTCCTTTATTCTTGGGGCATCCTGCTTCCTCCATCATTTCTTACTTCGCTTTTTAGTTTTCATTAAACTCTCACAAACGACAAACAAAAATTTCATGATTCTATCTCCATTATGAATCCTAGCACCGAAGAGCCCCTTGATGATCCGTCACCGCTCCTTCCCTCTTCAGGCCAGAGAAGCCAATTATGGACAATCGACGGCTATCCCATCGTCGACGGCAAATACCACGACCTCGTCACTGATAAGATCAAGACACACACTGGCCTTTTCAGGGGTGGCCCTCCCTCTGTATCCGTGTACTGGCAGAATCGCGGAGGCAGTAACAGGCACGATCTGTTCTACGCCGTTGGTGCGATAAGCAGTCGCAAGGTGACTGATTATCTTGTCCTGGTAGGCGAGATGCTAAAGGCGGAGAAGTGCATCGTCAGCTCGCTCAATGCGACGGAGTATGCAGTCAACGTAATTGTTGAGACTGAGCTCTCGACGGTGGATTTTACGGCACTTTTGAGGGACCATGGGCTTTTAGCTTCTTCATCTTAAGCTGCTGGGTGGGACTTTTCTGCTACAGGGACGGTAGTGTTAGGTAGATAACCGGCGACGAAAATTTGTTTCGCTCAACCTGCTCACCCCACTCACAGGTCGCGATAAATATTTTTAGTATCGATACAGGGAATAGCTAAGCTAGGATGTATCGCAAAAGGAGCTCATTCTGAAGAAAATGCTTCCTGCCCCTAAGCTACAATACATCGATATCCTCCATCACCTTGCCTCAAACTCTAATATTCGTTCGCGGTGTATTGTGTCTTCCTTCTCCTATGAATTCTTAACCTCCGGACGACCCTTCCACTTAACAAAATATTCAATCTTCCCTCTCCGTTCTCGCTTTTTAAGTAATTACACACTAGCAAAGTTCCCTTAATAGGCGCCTCAAAATTGTCAACGAGATCCGAACTAATGTCGCCCTGTTCCTACCACGTATTTTTATCATCACTAAAGCCTTCCCACTTCACAAGATACCAAACCACATTACGTACTGTCGACTTAGCAAGCAGCGCTTCAACCTCGCAGATCTCATCTGTATCGCTTTCCACTTCTTGGCTGCTACAACGCGGCTGCACCGCTGTATGCTCTTTGTTCCCAGTTAATAGTATGCTTCTGTGAGCACCCTTAGTGGAGTTAGTGCTAGATATGGTGTAGAAGGAAGAGCATCACAAAGCTGTAGATCAACTAAGTCTATTGAAAACCCTAATGAGCATATTCCCTTGCGTTTCTTGTACTTCGACGTCTGCGAGTGGTCTTTCAGCTTTGTGCAGTAGTGCATTTGCAATGTCCCTTTGGTCCTTCCTAGGAAGAACTCTGCAATTTCGTCCTATGGTAATTTGTCATCCTCTTTCAGCTGTATCATGTAAAGCGTAAGCCTAAGGGTC
>KV459042.1:0-10515 GCA_001662605.1 Pseudogymnoascus sp. 05NY08
GAGTTTTAGATAATGTGACAAACCCCGTCTGCTTGCCCCGTAATGGTCGACCTTACCCGTAGCGATGCACGAGTGTAGCGGAGGACTAGGAAATCAAGAGGTGGTTCTATTGAAGATCTAAAACTACAGAAGAAAGAAGAAGAGAAGTGGGCGAAGCCTAGAGGTCTAGCTTATAACTACGGACCTGAAACGGGTAAGGTTTGAGGCTGTTACGGATGGTGTTTTAGCATTACCCCTTACGGGTAGTCCGTAAGGATCCGCGACGGTCCGTTAGAACCCGTAATCACATAGCATCAGTTGCATGCTCGTGACACTGCCTACACTTTGAAGCTTCTTCTTCCACAACAACGCTCACGACCCCCCTCCTCTGAGACTAGTACGTGGCCTAATCTGTTTGTATATTATATACTAATTAAGTGTTTTTATAGGAACAAAAACAATCTAGATGAACAAGTAGGTAATGATCACGCGTTGACGTGTAGGTGATAACGGTTTGGGCTTGGCTAATGGGTTGTATAGTATGATATCTGCTCTAATGACTCTCCTAACGCCCCCTAGGGCTCTTGCGGCAGCTTTCTGCTAAGTTTGTATGAGATGTGTGCGCTGCTGCGCAGCGAAGTTGGAGGATGGGGCCCTGGCCCACAACTGCGTCTAGAGCTCTAAGAGCTTGAAGTGCAAGTACTACGTTAAGCAGAAAGCTCTGTGTGTCCTAGTGAGTTCCTAGAGGAGTATCTTACGTTTGGCTGCTGTCGCTAACTGTCTTAGGAGCTGGCCTGGTTCCTTAAGGAGGAATACTAGACGATTGTCAACCTTGAGTTGGCCAACCCTAGGGACCCCGCCGCCATCAAGGCAGCTTACGAAGAAGCTGTCCGTGTGGCCAATTTGGCTACCAGCAGCATGCTGGAACTCTGCACCCCCTTTAAGGGTGCAATGTTCCTCTAGGGCTAGGCCGTCGTTGCTGCCATTGAGGTAAGTCTTCTCTTCTCTGTGGTTTTTGTTCTGGGTCTAACTCTAAGGTAGGGCCTCACTACAGCAGTGGTGGGGCTGAAGGAGGATACGGGGAAGCTCCTTGCGGAGCAGGCCTGCACTGCCTCCTTGCTGGGGGCAGTAGATAAATCCACCGTGATGGTGGGGAAGGAGGTGAACTTCGTGGCTGGGGCAGTGGCCAAGGTGGAGAAGGCAGTGGGGAAGCTGGCTGGGGCCGTTGCAGCAGTGCCTCGCACTAGTGAGAAGAGGAAGAGGGGGCAGGGGGATGAGGAGGAGGGGAACGGTGGCAGCTCTGCCATTAGGTGAGCAGGCCCTGTGCTGGAGGGAACTCGGGTGTGGTCTTTCGCGTGGGGTTGCTTCGACCCTTCGTCTCTCATGGTGGTAGCTGCTTGTTGTGAAGCTGGTGAGACGTTTGGGAAGGGTGGCCTCTATAAGGACTGCAGTTCTGAGTGTGCCCTGGCTTAGAGGGTGCTTAGTTTAGTGTTGTAGGTAGCAACGACGCTGTTTTTCCTGCTTTGCTGTTCCTGTTGTGATCGTAGCCTGGCTCGCCCATCTCCCATGCTGTAATCCATCTAGGTAAGTCCTTTAGCAGTCTAGGTAGGCTTGGGTATTCCTTGTGGAACTCTCGAAGCTTGTGCGGAGAGTTCTTAAAATTCGCTGCAGGATACCACTCCAGGTCTGGATCGTATCTGACCTAGGATACCTAGTATTGGAGCTGTTTGCGTCAGATCCTCATAGCGAGGATCTTTTCAACCTGCCACTCCTCTAGGCCGTCCACGACTTTGCTGCTTGGCTCAGGCGCTGCTTGACTAGGCAGCAGGTTACTTAGAGCCTTAATGAGGACGTCTAGTGAGAAAACGTCATGGATTTGAGAACCCGTTGGTAGATCTAGCTTATAGGCGTGCCCAATTTGTTCCAATACCATATATGGTCCAACCCACTGTTGTCTGAGTTTGCAGCTAGGGCGAGTATTCTTAAGATTCTTTGTCAAGAGGTAGACCTTGTCTCCTACGCTCTAATCAACAGCTCATCAGCGTCAGTTAGCGTACTTCAACATATCTTCTTAAGCCTTAGCCATATTGCTCTTGGCTGTGACCTAGGCAGTGTGCATTCAATTAGCAACCGCTTTGGCTTCATTTCAGTTTAGAGTCTCCTGGGGGTTAGAACCCTTTAGGGTATTCTAGTCCCAACTCGTACGTGGATCTGTTCTGTACTTAAGTCGGTAGGGGGTCATTCTAATGGATGCGTGGGGCAGGGTCATTTGCACGCAGTCCATTATAGGGATGAGCTCGCTCTAATTGTCTTGGTAATAGGATACAAAAGGCCTCAGTCTCTAGTCTATATACTAGTTCATGATTTCAGTCTGTCCGTCAGTCTGCTTGTGATAGGCCGTTGACAGCTTAATCTTAACGCTAATAATCCAGCAGAACTCATGCTAAAAGGACAACACAAATTAGGGTCTGCAGTCACTGATAATCAAGACTAGGGTGTGTCTAAATCAGTAAATCCACTTAATGAACAGCTGTGCCATTTGTTGTGCATCTATAGTCTTATAACATAGTATGGTCACTGAAGTCTTACTAAGGCAGTCCATGAACACCAGGATGCTGTTGTACCTGTGCTTGTCCCTTAGGAACTCCTTAAAGTCCATCATAAGGTGTTGCATAGGGTAATCAGGTACTGGTAGGGGGTGTAGGAAGCCCTGTTGCTTCGTGACATTAGTGTGTGAGAGGCGGCAGGTTACGCAATTGCGTACATACCGTATATAGTCCGTCTCCATCCTAACCCAATGGTAATTTAGGGCAAGTAACTGGTAGGTCTTCCTTCTACTTAGGTGCGCTGTTAATACTTGGTCGTGCGCCTCTCAGATGAGTTTCGTGCACAGTTCAGTGTGGCGGTTCACACATAGGCAGCCTTTGTACAGGAGGAGCTAGTCGTTCATGGCGAACCCGTTAGGCAGGGGTTGTTTCGCACATGTCTCAGTGAACGACTTCTGGTTGTCTGCACATAGTGCTTCTATTATGTCAGACAGCATTGACGTTGGCGCTGTCAGGGCATCCATGGCATAGATTGATGCTATGTAGCTGTCAGCCAATTCAGCACTAATACAGGGGTGTAGGCAGGCTAGGCCAAGTAACACCCTCACACAACTGTCCAACTTGACTTTCTGTTGCATTACGAGGTCTTGGTCTCTTTAGCTTAGAATATCAGCCTTCTGGTTATTCTTACCTGCTGTATACATAATGTGGAAGTTGAAGTCTAATAGTAGCTCCATCCACTGAACCTACTTTGCAGTGAGAACCTTCGTCGTCATGAAGTACTTGAGTGAGCGGTGGTCTGTGTAAACGTCAACTCAGTGTTGCACTGAGGCCAACTCAGGTCTCCATTTCGCAAACGCTTTCACGATGGCGAAGAGTTCCTTATCATGGATCTCCTAGTTGATCTTGTGGCTGGTAAGGACATGGCTATAGAAGCTTACTAGGTACCAGAGCTTGTCCAGGTGCTCTTGGGATAGCACACCAGCGATGACTCCATCTAAAGAGTCAGTCTCTAGCTTTGTAGGTAATTTGGGGTTGAAGTGGTGCAGAGCCTGCACTGCTAGTAGTTGTCGCTGAAGTTCCTCAAATGCGTTCTCATATTCATTGCTCTACCAGAACGGTTCTAAGGGACTGGTGATAGTTGTGAGTGGCTTTGCAATTTTTCCAAAGTCCTAAATAAATTGGCGGTAGAAACCACAGAAGCCTAGATAGGACTTCACACCTATGACAGTGGTTGGTCAAATCCAGTTGCAAAGTGGTTTAATCTTGTTGGGGTCTGCTTCCACCCTGGAAGTGGTCAGTATGTAACCTAAGTACTTTGTACAGGTAACGTTGAACTTGCATTTCTTAATGTCGGCTTGCAGTCCAGCTTTGCGGAGCCTCTAAAGGACTTTCTGTATGTGCCTAATATGTTCCATAGGGTCCTTAGAGTATATGAGAATGTCGTTAAGGTAAGCTGTACAGAAATCATCTAAGTATGACATTAGAACGTTGTTCATGTACCTCTGGTAGGTTGCGGGACTGTTGGTTAATCCAAACGGCAACACTTTACACTTGTAAGACCCATAGCAAGTCTGAAAGGTAGTATACTCTTTAGAGTCAGGGTGCATTTGTATGCAGTGAAAGGCTTGCCTAATATCCAGCTTTGTGAAGATCTTGGCTTGCGACACCTAGCTGAGCAACTCGTCAATGCAGGGTATTAGGTACAGATCGTTGTGGGTTAGGCTGTTTAGCTTGTAGTAATTGATGCAGAACCTTAATTTGCCGTCTGCTTTTTTAACGAAGAGTATAGGGGACGCAAAGGGGCTGTTGCTGTTGACGATGAAGCCTTTCTCTAGGTTCTCTAACAAGTATTGCTTCGTAGCCTTAAGCTCTTTAGTGCCTTGCTAGTAGAGCAGGGAGAATGCGTTAGGCAATGGCGCTTCTAGCTGGATCTTATGATCATATATACAGTGCGGGGGTAATTTATCAGATTCTGCTTTAGAGAAGACGTCAGTGTACTTTCAGTGCACAGGCAGGAGCTTCTCCTAGATAAGTGATATCATGTCGTCATCCTCTTCTAATTCTTTCTCCTGTATGATCTGATCAATCTTATATATACTAGTCTGAAAGAACTTAGCGTTGTTCCGCATCATCTTGTGGTGGAAGGCGTTGGCACTTATTTTGCAGATTTGGACCAGTGTGAAGCTTAGTACAGGCTTCACTAGTGGTAAGGAAGGTACCTCTAGGGTCTAAGGTGGGCTTAGGGGGGTATCAGTAGTTGTTTTAGGTGAGGCCGAAATTATCACTTTCATGATCTCCATTGAGCGTCCGCCTGCGCAGCGTCTGTCTTTGTGGTGGATTGCAGCATCCCTACAATTTGCATCCAACTAGTGTGCCAGATGTTAAATGGACGTTTCGCGTGAGTGGTAGGGCAAGGTGATCTCCTTGCTCCAGCTAGGAGTCAGCAGGTACTCCTTTGGCCATACTAGCTAACTCTTTACAGAGTTGAGTAATATTTAGAAGCGGCTAAAAAGCTTCTTCCTAATGATCACATCCTGCGCTCTAAGGTCTAGGAGCACAAAGGGACAGTTATATATTTAGTGTCCTTTGACTGTTAAGTGCAACTGAATATACTTAGATATGTGGCTTTGGATTTTTTGGTGAAAACTGCGTATTAGTACAGAGTAGGGTAGTTTCTGTATAGGGCTCTGAAGCGCCTTTGACAGTTGAAGCGTGAAGGGCTTATTGATGACAAGGTATCCGTTTGCTCCTGTGTCTGCAAGAGCCTTGGTTTGCACCCCAAGTCCGTTCAGACTTAGGGTGGTGTTGACTAAGAACTGGGTTCCGCCTAATAGTTCTCTTAGGTTGAGATCTTGCAGATCACATTTGTGTAGACCTAGGAAGGAGCCTTTTCCTAGGCCTCGTTGTTTTCCTCTAGGTCCTCATCTAACTGGAGTTCTACAGCTTCCTCCCATTGTTCCTTAGACTTGGGGGCCTCCTGGTCTATTTCTTTTACTGTGGCGTTAAGTGGGCACTTGTCTTGGAAGTGGCTAGGCTTGCTGCACTTGAAACAGTTGCCAGTGGCAGCTGGAGCAGCAGCTTGGGCACGCCCTAGGATGTCCAGTTTTGCGTAGGTGGGGAACTAGGTCTAGTTGAACAGAGGAAGGGTAGAAGTAGTAACAGGTTGGGTTGGTCTTAAGACTGGCGTAGAGCTCAACTTAGGCTGGTCTGTAGACCTTGCCAAGCTTGGCTTTGACGCCATGGACAGGAAGCTCAATTCGTTGTTCCTCTAGCGTTCCTAATTAAACGTGGTGAGCTCTTAGACCATAACCTAGTAGTTACCATTCCATTGGTTCTTGATGACTGCTACGCAGCTATAGAATTGCAGCGTCAGCTTATTCCACATATACTGGAACCACTCTAATTATGATACTTGTCTAGTAATAGCTGCGCTCTAGAAACGGGCCTTGAACTTAGGGAAGGACTCGTGAGAGTGGCCCTTCTTGCCCATTTGCATATCGTTGAATTCGTTCTGGGCCTGTTCAGTCTTGTTACCTGTGAGGTAATACAATCCTAATAGGTCTATTATTTCGTTAGTGCTCCAGAACCCATGCGTATTAGATAGGTATTAGGGTTCTAGGTATTTCTTGGCTAGGCCAGTTGTGGTTCCCCATATCAACGCTTGTCGTGACACGTCAGTAGGGTAATGGTCTTTGTTGACCATAAGTTAGTCCTGAATGGAAGCACTCTACTGTAAGGGGCGTGATTTTCTCTAATATGGACAATTTCTTGTAGCAACTTAAGGGGTCCTTAGTGTACTGTTGGGGTAGAACCAGGATTAAAGGAGAGCGCACATTGCCAACAGGTGGCAACTAAACAGTGCCAAAGGAGTTTTGCATTATTAGTGCAGGCTGTTCAGGCTGTTCCTCTTCATTTTCGTCAGCTTTAATGGTGCGTACTGGAGTGTCTGCTGCTAGTGGCAGCATAGAGGGTATTTAGGTCTAGCTAGCTACTAGGGTGGCTATTATCGCTTTGAGCTCTCGCATCTCGTTTTCAAGGTTTGCAATTTGATCTAGGGGGCTCTTGGACAGCCCTGCAGTCGTAGTCTGCCTAGTTGTCATTTGTAGCAGTTGACTGTCGTTATTAGGTGGTGGGTTTTGTGCCGTCTTGCGCGACATGGTGGGTTTGGGGGTGTATCAAGTTGCAGTTGATACGAAAGAGTCTGACTTCCAGTAGCTTGTAGCTATTAGCACCCTTGTTTACAATTGCCTCTGTGCTATAAGGGGGTTCTTTAGGATCTCGTATCCTATTCAGCGCCAACGCGTTAGCGACTTTACCAGCTTGCTCTGCAGGATCAAACCCTGATCCACTAGCTGTCTGTGAGATCTCTAGAATCACAGCTATTTGAAGTTGTTAGGTCTCTGCTCCAAAACGGCACTGAGTCACAGTTAGTGGTGGTGTAACAGTAGTTCTCCTAAGTCGTTTAAGTGTGGGATATTATTTAAGTACGGCTGTCCCTAGCAAGCGTGATCTTTTTTATATAATGTAAGGACATAGGGCACTGTATCACAAGAAGTGGCATATGGGAGTGCGAGTTGGATATAAGTCGGTGCAATCCTATAGGTCTACTACAAAGGATACAAAAAAGATGAAGGAGGAGTGTAAGGCTTCCTACCCCTTAAGTATCTGTATTGGGTCTAACTCTGCTAAGCCTAGCGTGCCTGTAGATCCACTCCCGTCTGTCACCTGAATCCACCCCAACCCTCAAAATCCTACCCTGCCACCCTACAGTGTTGGTGCTGGGTGCTGCCCTACAGGTCCAAATGTACCCCATGTAAGGAGGCATCCTTACAAAGTTGGCACCCTATTTTTACACCTAAAATTACAAATTTTTCAACTTAATATCTTAACAACCCTTTAATAATAAATTATAAAAATAAATAGCTAGCCTTTTATAAGCATTTAAAGAGCTCTGTTTCAATTTTAAAGCAATTAGCCATGTAGTTATTAAGATATTAAGTTTTAGCCCCTACTTTTGACCTAACTCTTAGTATCTTAATAACTACACAACTAATTGCTTTAAAAATCATACATAATACTTTAAATGCTTATAAAAGGCTAACTATTTATTTTTATAATTTATTATTAAAGGGTTGTTAAGATATTAAGTTGAAAAATTTACAATTTTAGGTGTAAAAATAGGGGTGCTAACTTGCTTAGGATGACGACTTGCTTGTGAAATACATTAGGATTTTAACAGCTTGTAAAAGGCTAGATATCTATTTTTATATGTTATTATAATGCTGTTGCTAAGATATAGCGTTCTAAAATTCACTATTTTTAGTAAGGATTTTAGTAGCTCACTTGCTTATATAGCTCACTTACATGTGAAATATGTTAACTATCTACTTACTATTATTCTCCTCCTTATTACTTATAACCCCTTAATCTTATAAGTAAAGTAGATATTAAAGAGTTAAAGGTAGTAACATATTTTATAAGCAAGTTGCCCACATAAGCAAGTGGCCTATAAAAACACTAAAACGCATCCACTTAACTACAGTTAACTATGTTACTACTAACATAAGCTTAATACTCTAATAAAGAGGGTAGAATACTATTAGCTATCTAAGTAATTAAACAAGGCTAGTTTTGTAGTGTTTAAGTAGCTATAGCATTGTATAATATCCCTTAAACAACACTACGTTAACAAATTAAAGGAATGACTTCCTAATGTGACTCTACCCCTAATTTGTAGAATTTGACTCTGTATAAAGAGTTAGCTCTCATTTAGTACATCCTCAACCTAGATTCATGTGGATTTCTGCCCTAGCTATAAGGTGTGTAAGAAATGGCAGATCTCCTACTTGTAACGCTGGGTCTTAAACGTATAAGACTTACAGAGGTTTTGTTGCGTTGGTTTACTTAACAGAGGAGGCAGGGGATCAGACACAAAGGCTTTTGTAAAACACGTTACTAGTATATAACAAATACTGTATTGAGTTGAGCACGAAGCTCCTATCTAAGAATTAACTATCTACTTATATAGTGGCGTCATGCCAAAGGGATATATGGATAGCAGTGGATATAATAATATATCCATCTATCCCATATATCCATCACATGGGGTTGTGGGACATGATTGGCTCTTAGGACCTAGCGTCCTAGGAACCTAGGTAGTCCCACACCTGCCCCTGCTCCTGCGCCCTGGGGTCCTGGGAGCCACTTAGTTCCTGGGATCCCTCAGCCTGCTCAGTCGCTGAGCCCTAAATGGGTTGGTGTTGCCAGGAGTCTGATACTAGACTTCCTGTTCTACCACCTGAATCTTCCTGACCAATCACATTATGTTCCTAACTGTAACACTAGGTCCCTCTCCTAAGGCCTAGTCCCTTAGGTCTGCTGAGTAAGAAAATCGCTAACTACTTAAGTGGGGTAGCGCCCACTTAATTACCTAGCAGGTTGCGCTGCCATCATGTCTTCTAGTAAACATACGAAATTGAAGCAACGCCAACTTCTTGCTAAACATATCCTTTCGAACGGAGTCCTAATGCCTTCCTGTGCACGCTGCGAAAAGAGGGGTCTGGACTGCATTGTCTCCTCTCGTTCAACCTGTTGTGGTGAATGCGTTTGAGTAAACGCCCTAGGTTGCAACACATCTGGTCCATCTGTCGCTGACTAGGAGAAACTCAAGCGTGAGGAAGATCAACTAGATCAAGAGCAGGAGCTCGCTGAGCTATCCATCCTCTAGGCTCACTAGGCTGCCATTAAGAGTTTAGCACAATCCCAACAACTTAAAAAACAGAGGGCGCTCCTGCGCAAGCAGGGTGGTGAGATGTTGCGTCATGGCCTTGCCACCCTTAATGAGTTAGAAGAGGCTGAGGCGTGCGATCAGCAAGAGGCTGATGCCCGTTCCTCTCTTCCAACTCTGTCTAATACTAATTCTGAGGCCTTTAGCCCTAAGCACGACCCTTACTAGGGCCTCTCCCCTAGGTTCTTTAACTGCTTAGGTGCTGACAGTGGAACTCCTCCAGCAACTCTAGGCAGCTGAGGTTGCTTCTCGTTTCCCACGAGTTGTCCGTCAGTTTGTAACCTTTCCATTTAATTAGAAACTCTTTGCGGCGTCCTACTAACCTCTTGTCTAGGATCGCCTCAACCTCATATTCAATGATCTCGTTTTCAGGCTGGAGTTCAGTGTCGGTCGCAATTAGGGTATTCCCTCTTGCTGGTTCTAATAACGAGACATGAAACACTAGATGGAGTCTGGAGTTTTTAGGTAGCTGCAGTCTGTAATTAACTGAGCTAACCTTATTCAATATCTTAAATGGTCCTAATTTCTTGAAGTCCAACTTCGTGTTTGGTCGTTTCGTTTTGATGTGTTTTTAGAGTAGGTATACTTTATCCCCCTCCTTAAAGGCAGGTTCCATACTGCGCTTCTTGTTTGTGTATGCAGCGGATCGTTCATTCAAGAATTGGATGTCCGTTGCAAGTTGTTTGTGGAAGGATTTTAGTTGTTCCACCATGATCTGAGCTTGTTCTGCTTGTGATTTGTCTGGTATTAGGTGCCTATATGCTTCTGGCTAGTAGCTATAATTAGCAAAGAACAGCAAGACTTTCGTTGCTTCTGCCATTGCACTGTTATATGCGAACTGTGCGATGGGTAAAATCTGGACCTAATTATCCTGCTAGTGGTTGACATAACTTCGCAGGTATTGTTTAAGGGTTTGATTCAATCTTTCCGTTTGGCTGTCTGTCTAGGGGTGGAAAGCTGTGGACAGCTTATGGTTTGTCCCTAGTAGCGCCATTAATGATCTCTAGAATTTCGAAGTGAAGAGCTTGTCTCTATCTAAGATGATTTCTTCTAGCATCCTATGATCAGCTAATATGACTTGAATGAAGGTATATGTGAGCGCCTCAGCGTTGCTAGCTTTAAGGTATGGTATGAATTTCCCATATTTCGTGAGTCTTTCTGTAATAACTAGGATAGAATCATATAATATTCCTGTTAACG
>KV459043.1:0-10112 GCA_001662605.1 Pseudogymnoascus sp. 05NY08
CGCTCTTCCGATCTATGCTATGTGATTACGGGTTCTAACGGACCGTCGCGGATCCTTACGGACTACCCGTAAGGGGTAATGCTAAAACACCATCCGTAACAGCCTCAAACCTTACCCGTTTCAGGTCCGTAGTTATAAGCTAGACCTCTAGGCTTCGCCCACTTCTCTTCTTCTTTCTTCTGTAGTTTTAGATCTTCAATAGAACCACCTCTTGATTTCCTAGTCCTCCGCTACACTCGTGCATCGCTACGGGTAAGGTCGACCATTACGGGGCAAGCAGACGGGGTTTGTCACACATAACTACCTAATCCCTGGCCATTTCATCCCATCCCACATGTTCAGCCTCCCTCCACCTCCACCCAAAACAATCCCCTTCCCACCCATCAAAATTCTCTGTCTCATTGCACCCCTCCTCTTCACTCCAACCCTTACTCTCCTCTGTCACATCATCTGGAATTTTCTTCAGATCCATCTCCCTTGCTGTGTCCTCCTCTGCTGCTGCATCATCCACTGCATCCTTCTCTGCTGGTGCCGCCTCTTCTACCGCATCCTTCTCTGCTGGCGCTGCCTCCTGTATCACCTCCGTTATTGCCTTACTCCCACTACATTTCCTTTCATCCACAACCCAACATTCATACGTTCCTTCTCCACCCCACGATTGTACCGGCACTTCATCCCATGTGTGACCCTCCGTCTCCCTATGCATCTCATATAAATGATGTTCAACTTCCTCCACCGTCCTCGCCGGTAACTCGTTGCAAAACCGGCACTGAAACCTCATGAACACCTCCAACCCTTTCTGCGGCCCCAAACCATTCACCGGTAATCTCTTATTACTCGGTCTCCAACGCCATCCCACTTCTTCACCAATCAAATCTGCAATCCTCTTTGATAAAACCCCTCCAACGCTGTGTCTCCTCTGCAAATGCCTTTGGACCGCATGTGCTTTGATTGCCTTCCTGCACCCTTCGCCAATGCAAATTACTTTGTTGTACTCTTCATTCATGATAAAAAATCTCTCCAACGCTGCTTGCACCTGCTGCGCTGTCCGCGACGTGTCTCCGCCTACTAACAACCCCTGTTGGTTACTCATCTTGCACTCCTGCTCATGTCCGTTGTTTTGATATGTTGTTGAAATAACCTCATCAATTACCCCATTCCACATACCACACCTAACGTCACCTCCTGTCCTATACCATTCCTGTCCTACATGCTGTGATATGACTTACTACAACAATCAACCTATGCCCCTAAAAACAACTGCTATTGTTTGCAGGCTATATCTTTTTTTTTCTAGGTCTACCTACTTGTCCTACAAATGGTTCTAATCCTCTTCATCCAAATAACCCTAGCCCTCCATACTATCAACGTAGGCTGGCGGTGTCGTGAACTGGTTTAAAAACAGGAAACCAAACATCTCAACGCCCTTCCTCATTGTCCTGGCACCTTTATTGTCTGTTTCCCTTCAAACCTTTTGCCAATGTCCACTATCTTCTACGTAACTACCCATTCGTCTCCCAACCCAACACTTTTCAAACCCTCCTTAATTATCTCCAACTGCCAATCACTAATCTCTTCCGCGTGCCCCTTCTGAACTTTGCAACCCTTAAAACTCTTCTCCTGTTCCTCCCTCTCCTCCACAACCTAAAAATTTGGACGCGCCCCATCTCAACCAAACCATGACTGCATCTGCACCAGCTCTATTAAACATCCTTTCATCTCTCCATGCCCTATCAACTGCTAATGCTCTTCCACCTCTGCTACCAACTGCAAATTGAAATTGCAGCAAAATTTGCATCAAATCCCATCAAACACGTCCAACCCTTTCTGCAGACCTAATCCATCCCTCAGCTTAAACGACCAACCATCCACCCAATCCTAATGCTGTGCACGTATATGCTTCTCAATCTTCATCGCCATAACCTTCTTAACCCTGTGCTTATTCTTCAAATGCTTCCCTACAAAACCCAACACCACCCCGACCCTGCACTCCTTGCAAATCAACCTTTGGTAATCCTCATTCACCTTAAACATACTCTCCTAAACCTCAAACCTTAACTGCTTGTCTCTCAACATTGCTCATTGTTGCTTCCTGCATTGCCATGCTCAGCGTTGTGTGTACAACATGTGCTGCCTATGCTTCGCCAGACTTGTTAGACTATATATCCTACCCCAACCCCCTTGTTTTTACCCACCCTAAACCTGCCGCCCTATTCTGTCTCACTACCATATATGTCTCATGTTGCCTGCGTCACAAAATCCTACTGTATCATATGCGCCAAACCCTACCATCCATCTTTTTATTAATTCTGTTATTTTTTTTTTTTTTTCCAAATTCCTAAAAAATCATTCAAATGCTGCGGGCCATAAATAATATATCAACTCATAAAATAAAACCCTTTTCCCTTCCTGTTATTATGGTTTGTCCCCTCCTGCTCGTGCAGTTTGTCTCCCCTTTATTCATGGCTCCTCTATCTCCTTCCTTGGTCTGTGACCTCCACTTCCCCCCTATTCCACCATTCCACCACCTCCTCTCCTCTTCCTTAGTCTGTGAATCCGCCCCTCCCTCCCTACCTCCCCTCCAACCATAACACCTGCTGTGGGCTCCTTTCATAGTGGCTTTGCTGTTCAGCTTGGACCCTCTCTATCCTCCCTACCCCCTAACCTCTATCTCCTTCCTTGGTCTGTGACCTCCACTTCCCTCCCTATTCCACCACCTCCCTCTCCTGCCTTGGTCTGTGAACCCCCCCTCCCTCCTAATCCCCCCCAACCATAACACCTGCTGTGGGCTCCTTTCATGGCGGCTTCGCTGTTCAGCTTCAGCCCTATCTATCTTTCCTATCCTCTAACCTCCATCTCCTTCCTTAGTCTGTGACCTCCACCCCCCCCCTCTCCTGTGACCTCTCCTGTTGTCGTCACTACATGATCTCTGCCCTCTAGGGTGGCTGTTGTGGGGCTTCGCCTAGATGGGTTCAGTTCCTGGCCTTAGAATATATATTAACCCTTTTCATGTATAATGGCCTTCCTCTGCAGGTCATAAATTAATATCCACCCTATGAAATATTAAATATTTGGAACCTATCTCTTATTATTATCAAAATTAATTTTATTATCAAAATTAATTAATTAATGTTCTTTTTTGCCCCTTTCTTTAATATTATCACTTACACCCTAAATAAATATCCAACCTATTAAATAATACTCCTTTCCCTCCCTTTCCAATTTCTCTCCCCTTGTTTAATCTATGTTATTCTCAATTCTATTGTCTATTTAGTATATCAATCCCACCTATACTCTCCACCCCATCCTCCAACCCAACCGTCAACTAATAAAATACATGTAATAAAACACTAGCTTCCATGCCTCCCCATATGATCTTCTTCCCAAACCAAATCAACATCACTCGTTTCACCTCTGCGTGCTCCTCTTCGCTCCACTCACCCTCCCCCTGTCCCCAAATCCCCATCGCCTTCATCTATCCAAACAACCCTTCCCTGGCCACTTCTACTGGTGCTGCAATGCTTATGGCTGCCACAGCTGCACGCACAACCCCATCGTACTAACACACTCCTCCTTCAACCTTTTGGAAACGATTGCTACCCTCTTGTGTCTCTGCCTACTGTGTACACACCTTCTGCGCCACTGTGCAAAACGTACAACTGGCATATGGCTCAAATCGGATCGTCTTTAATGCCTTAATCTCTGTGATTACCTTCATCTGTAATTCATTAGAACAATCCTCTAATGTATGCTGCACATCAACCTCTAAACCTTAACACTGTTGGGTGTAACATAACAGGCACTTGCCTACCTACAAATCCAACTGGGTTTCTAAATTCCACACCTCATGCCCTTCCTGCTGGCTGTTGGCTTTGACTTGCTATTGTTACTAGCTTTACTGCTGCCTCTAGGCTTCAAACGTACATCTCTCGCCAACTGGATCATAGTCAGCTACAAACCCTTAATTGAAACTGACAGAACTGTAACGTGAATGGCTTGTGGAATAGCCCTCCTCCTCACTAGATGTTGGATTTTAATCTGTGAATGGCTGGGGACTAACCCTGCGAACTAAAACCTTGCTGCTTAGTGCTGGAATATTCATGCTGCTGCAAACAGCAATTCTGCTGTCCACCCACAGGCCCTGTCTCTCACACTCAGCTTGTGCTGCCTGCTCTTGAATCACTCTCTGCTCCTCAACGTATGCTGCCCGTTGTGCCTCTCCGTCTTCAACCATGGCATCGTCTTTCTCGCACACGTCGCACTACTCCTCCCCCACCTCGCACCTTTTCCAGTCCTGTTGGTCGTCCATCTCGCCATCTAAATATATACGTCAACACCTACTGCTGCTCAAAAACCTCTCCATCTTCTCCCATTCAACCTGCTTGACCTCTCACGGCTGCATCACGTGACTCTGGATCTTCTACAGTTGTGTCTGCGCTTTAGCCTGTGCTATCTTCTTCTGCAACTCCTCCTGCCTGCCAGCTGGCATCACAATGATGGCTTCACTCTGCTCACCATCCTGCCCACTACAACTGCTCTCCTAACTGTAACTCTGCATCTAGTAAATGTCACTGGCGTGGATAACCACCTAGACATCAGGCGCATTAATTCCCAACCCAAACGCGTTTGTGGCTACAATCAACCAGCTATCACCACACTGCCACTGTTCCATGATTGCCTCCTTCTCCTCTCAATCACCTACCTCATAATAATACTAGTGACAACCTAATGCCTTGCTCAACTCCTAGGTCTGCTTAATGCTTCCCCCATACACAATGATCTTGGCAGGCGCTGCATACTGCTCCAACTTATTACCCACCAACTGGCAAATCGCCTCTGTCTCATCGCTCTCATCAGCATACTCGTGAACGGAATACACAATGTTGGGCTGCGTTGTGGGTCCCTGAAACGTCTACACCTCTTCCAGCTTAATCTTTATAATTTGCATGAACTCAGGCTCTGTATGCTTTGGCAACGTGGCTGTCAAAAACACCATCTGCACCTCCCGCGTCAATAATGTCCCTAACTGCTGCATCTGGGGTCAGAAATCAGGCGTGCTGTCTATAACGGTGTGACATTCGTCAAACACAATGTAGACCAACTCTTGACAACCCTGCAACTCGTTCAAAAACGTACTGAACGTCTTGCTGACTGCTGACTTGGGTGTGATGATGACAATCTATACTCGCATTTCCCCTATGCGCTGACTATCCCACTTCTTACATGAAATCCCAACCTGCTGACACTGCTCAACTATATGGCTCTGCAACGACACCAACAGGGTGATGACAATCGTTGTCCTAGATGACACGCTCTTTGCTGGTATCTGGAATAACATCAACTTCCCCACCCTAGTCCCCATTACCACTAATATGGGGCTCTCGTGCTTCATGATCACCTCTAACGCCAGCTTCTGCAACCCACAGAACTGCGTGCCCGCTCTGAACATTTCTTCTAATGCCTGCTGGATGTCAACCGTCCACAACTTCTTCTACTGCTGCGCCTGCACCTCGTCTATCTCGTCCTCAAACAATGGACGCTTGCGCTTGGTTCCACGTGTGGCGTTGCCCTAACATGTTGATGCAAACTCCAAAAACTGATGCCACGTACAACTTACCTGTCAAAACTTCTCCTAACGGCTGATAATGGTATTGTTGCCCTCCATCAACTTGTGGGCGTAAATCATGCCTACAATATGCATCCCATGCCCAGCTTGCAAATCCCACAGGTCGTTGCCTGCTGCATTATCCTCATCCCAATTCTCATTAGGATCCTACTTCCTGCTCTTGTCCTCAAATTAATTTTCTTAACAAAACCGCTGTAATATGGCAATGGCAATCTGCTGCCACGCACTAATGCTTAATATGAACTGGCTTCCTATCCATTAAACGCTAGCCTCCTGCATGATCTTCCGCACCCGTTCAGATGTCCATGACAATTTTGTCTGCTGCCCCTTTTCTTCCTCCTAGCTCTTCTCCTTCTCCCCTCTTGCCCCCTTCTTCCCCTTCCCCCTTTTCTTACCCCCCTCTAGACTAGTCCACTAACAATGCTCTTTCTTCTCAGCATCCCCCCATAAAAATGTGCTGGACGCAACCTTTCCTGTCATCTGGAACTAAATCTTCTCCCAAAACGGCAAAACAAACCACAAATAATATACCAACAACTCTCCAACTTCTCTAGGTAAATATCAATGGATAATCTTAATGTTGCTGCTGCTGCAGTACCCCTTATGGTACTGGCTGACTAAACCCACCAACCCGTTCTCTATTATGACGTTTTGTACGCCCCTGTTAGCTGTATTCTTCCACTGCAACCCTAAAATCTCCATTGCATGACTGGGCTGCCCAGCACATAAATGGATCAATATCAACAACAACTCTAAAAACCGCTCCACGTGTTGTTGGTATGCCTCACTGGCACTGGGCTTCAACAACCCGTCGTTGTCTAAAAACTGCTCCTGCAACGCCTGCTCCTGGTATAACTGCTCAAACAACTACCACTCCTTATAGGCACTGAATTTATTTCGTTCATCATCTAAAAACGACTAACCCACCTTGGTCTCTGACGGCTGGTTGATGGTGTTGTCCCAATCAATGCTAGGAACGCCCCCCTCGTCCGTGACTACCATCAACTTCCTAAACAACTCGTCTTGTGCCTCCCTAATCAACCCATGCACCATGCTCCACAACTGTGACATCTAGACACAGGTGCTAGGGTATAACACCTCATCTTGAATCCATT
The DNA here is from genome assembly GCA_001662605.1 of Pseudogymnoascus sp. 05NY08. Taxonomy (NCBI): domain Eukaryota; kingdom Fungi; phylum Ascomycota; class Leotiomycetes; order Thelebolales; family Thelebolaceae; genus Pseudogymnoascus; species Pseudogymnoascus sp. 05NY08. Next base: position 6,742 of record KV459043.1, read on the forward strand.
GGATCTTCCCTGCTGCTAGCATGGTGTATCATATCTTGAATCTATACAAACAGGTCTAATATATCCACTGCATAGGCGTGGGATTGCAGCTGCTGTAGGCCATGGTTGTGAATTAGGTGACAAACTGCTTCACCAACCAGTAATAACTAGTCGCCTTCTTTTGCACTTCAACCTCTGTCATCTCACTCTAATACGTATGAATCTGCTCTTGCCTCTGCTCGTACGCCTCCTAAACAACCATCAACTGTGCCAACTTAATCACTGCTGAATATTTGGTTGTGAAATCCTTAGCATCATGCCATCCTTTGTCCCCCTTTATCATCAATACAGCCAAACTGCTAATGATGGGGCTCTGGTACTCATTGTCTTATAACAGGTGGTCTAACAACGTGATGCAAAACTGCAATACCTCCTGCTGGATCTACTGCATCCATTTGGTCTCTTTGGACATCTCATCCTCAAAACCCTCATTGACTTCTTCAGCTGCCCCCTTGACGCCCTCCACCCCCTCGTCATCCTCCCCATCATCAAACCCCTTGTCTTCATCACAGTCTTCGCCTGCTGCGTTCTTCTCCTGCTCCCCCTTCCACCCCTAAAACGCCTAAATTTTATCTCTTACAGTTTGCATGGCCAACTGCTGCGCCTTAGTCAACACATATAGGGGTCAGAACTCAGACTCATCATCCTTAGCTCAGAACACAAACAATAACAACTACTTCCACACCTTGACATACTGCTTAATCATCATGATATCCATCCAACTATCAAACGGCATGTTCGTCTCTTTCTCTGCCTCCTTTTTATTAGCCTCAAACAACGTATGTATCCTAACCACCTCCTGTACAGCATGGTGCTGTGTGTCTTAAATCAACCACTCAAATGCCGTGCACATTATAGCTAAATGGGGCTCATCTTTTTCATCAACTAGTTCAACCAACTCCTGCACTTCCTTCTAGTCAACCCCAGCTAAATGGGGAATGCACCAAACCCGCCTTAACCATGGACTTGGCTCTTTGGCTTTGTTGGTCTCCTTAATCTTCCAGTTCTCCTCCTTCTCAGCCTTCTCAAACGCACGCTGCATCTCCTGCTTAGCTGCCTTAAACTGGTCTGTCTGGGACACCATTCATGGGGTGGGACGTGGCCCTGTCTCAACAGGTTGGACCTTGAAATACTGTGATTTGGGTCCCTGCTTGAAAAACTGTTGGCAATGGGCTCCTGTCCGCCACAGGACCTTTGCAGCTGGTTCTGGCTTCTGCATCCAGGGCCAGCCTCCTTTCTCCTTGCTCTTCCATCAATGCTCATCCCAACTATGCTTTTGCATCCATTGCTTAGTACAGCACACATACAGGCACTACTGGCCATTAATGGATTCTATACACTGTAATCCATCCGTTGCTAGGAATCGTAACGCTGCAATGGCCTGGGTTGTGGCTGTGGGGAATGGGACCTCATACTTTGATAACTCTTCTTCATTTTGTATTAATCCATTTACCTTGGCTACCTCTTGTATAATCCTTTCCCTTGCCTTCTTGTTCAATTAATGGTTTTTAGCTGCAAAATGGGTATCAATTTTGCTAGGTAATATGGCGTACTAACACTTCTTGCAAACTATCACTTAGAAACTAGGCAAATGAATAAACTGATCCATTATGTGCGTGCTCTTTCCATGTCTACTCTCCACGTCCACTTTCTCCGTCTATTATACTCCCTTTGCCTTCTTACCTTTTGCCTACTGTCTTACCTTCATTTTGGAATCTTCCCCTGATTTTGCGCCTCTCCTAGGAATTGACGCCACCATTAACGCCCCCCTTATCTAATCGTAACCCTAACCCCAACGTCTTCATAACCCTATTGTCACCAACAACATGGAATTTGGTTATTCTAATCCCAGGAATGGAATTGGGGGGGTTGTATTACCTTACATCTCAAATTGCAAAGTGTTGTGGTCTCTCTACAATGAATTACAAAAACCTAGAGCCATCTCAAAATTTAACTTGGAGCCATCCCCTAGAAACGAAGATCAACAAAAACGACTAGGGTTATTACTAGTCCACAACCTAGAGGCATACATGCCTCCAACCAACAATTATGGATAGGGAACCACAACCAGCCTAGCTAAGAAATACCTAGAACCCTAATACCTATCTAATACACATGGGTTCTAGAGTGCTGACAAAATGATAGACCTATTAGGATTGTATTACCTCACAGGTAACAAGACCAAACAGGCCTAGAACAAATTCAACAATATGCAAATGGGCAAGAAGGGCCACTCTTACAAGTCCTTCCCTAAGTTCAAGGCCTGTTTCTAGAGCACAGCTATTACTAGACAAGTATTATAATTAGAGTGGTTTCAGTACATGTGGAATAAGCTAACGCTGCAATTCTAAAGCTGCGTAGCAGTCATTAAGAACCAATGGAATGGTAACTACTAGGTTATAGTCTAAGAGCTCACTGCGTTTAATTAGGAATGCTAGAGGAACAATGAGTTGAGCTTCCTGTCCATGGTGTTAAAGCCAAGCTCAGCAAGGTCTATAGACCAGCCTAAGTTGAGCTCTATGCTAGTGTTGAGGCCAACCTAACCTGTTACTACTTCTACCCTTCCTCTGTTCAACTAGACCTAGTTCCCCACCTACCTAAAACCAGACATCATAGAGCATGCCTAAGCTGCTGCTCTAACTGCCACTAGCAACTGTTTTAAGTGTAGCAAGCCTGGCCACTTCTAAGACAAGTGCCCACTTAACGCCATAGTAAAAGAAATAGACTAGGAGGCCCCTAAGTCTAAGGAACAATGGGAGGAAGCTATAGAACTCCAGTTGGATGAGGACCTAGAGGAAAACAACAAGGCCTAGGAAAAGGCTCCTTCCTAGGTCTATGCAAATGTGATTTGCAAGATCTTGACCTAAGAGAATGTAACGCTGGGTCTTAAACTATAAGACTCACAGAGGTTTCATTACATTAGTTTACTTAACAGAGGAGGCAGGGGATCAGACACAAAGGCTTTTGTAAAACACGTTACTAGTATATAACAAATACTGTATTGAGTTGAGCACGAAGCTCCTATCTAAGAACTAACTATCTACTTATATAGTGGCGTTGTGCCAAAGGGAATAGGGGGAATAGCAAGCTCTCTTACTATTCTTGCTATTCCTGTTGTTCCATCACGTGACATCCTGCAGGAGTCTGATAGTAGATACCCTGTTCTACCACGTGACTTCTAGGAGCCCCTACGCTCCTAGAATCCTGCCTACCCCTAAACCCCCTGCTCCTAGAAGCCCTACAGCTCTTAGAGCACTTGCTCCCAAGAGCCCCCACACTTCTAGGGTCCCTACTGGCTCTAGGAGTATGCAGGTTCTATAGTTGTAACACTA